>WBNM01032613.1:0-117917 GCA_013399055.1 Ramphastos sulfuratus | reverse complement strand
GGCACCCGGGAGGGCCCGACAGGCCGCCTCCCGGGACCGAGGCACATAAGAACCAGAGAAGCGCAGCGGGGAGCCGGGGCAGTGGCGCTGCGCAGGTAACTAGAGGGGGACGGCCCGGGGGGACGGGCGAGTGTGGGGCACCGACTCACTTCTTTTCCTCCGGCAGGTGGGCGCGGGGGTGCCGGGGCGCTGGCGGGGCCGGGGCGCGGCGCTGGCGGCGGCGGCGGTGATGTCACATTCTCCAAAAGCCTCCGGGGGTTTTCGCCCCCCTCCCGCCCCCCCTGGCCCGCCAAGAAGCGAGCCCCCATATAAGCGGTGGCACCGGTCGGGCGGTCCTGCAAAGCGAGCAGGACGTGGTGGTGTGCGGGGCTGGGGGCTGAGCCCCGACCCCTCCACCCACCCCACTCACCCACCCCACTCGTGGGCTGAGCTCCGCCGACGTGTGGGTCGAGCCCCCTCCCCATGCGTGGGCCGAGCGGCCGGGGCCGGTTGCAGCACTGACGGGCCGGTGTGTTGCAGGGCGGCGGGCGAGGAGCGGGATGCTGGACGCCATGGAGGTGCCGAGCCACTCGCGGCAGCTGCTGCTGCAGCTGAACACGCAGCGCACCAAGGGCTTCCTGTGCGACGTGATCATCGTGGTGCAGAACGCACTCTTCCGCGCACACAAGAACATCCTGGCGGCCAGCAGCGCCTACCTCAAGTCGCTGGTGGTACATGACAACCTGCTCAACCTGGACCATGAGATGGTCAGCCCCAGCATCTTTCGCCTCATCCTCGACTTCATCTACACCGGCCGCTTGGGCGAGTGCGAGCCAGGTGGTGAGCAGAGCCTGGGCGCCGTGCTGGCTGCAGCCAGCTACCTCCAGATCCCCGGCTTGGTGGCCCTGTGCAAGAAGAAGCTGAAACGCAGTGGCAAGTACTGCCACCTGCGTGGGGGCTATGCGTCCTACAAGCTGGGCAGGGGGCTGCGTGCTGCCACACCAGTGATCCAGGCCTGCTACTCGGGGACGCCGCGGCCCGTGGACCTGCCACCTGTGGAGCCGGCAGCACCGCTGAACACACAATGTGGGGAGCTGTATGCTTCAGCTGCCCAGGGCACTCCACTGCACCCCCATGGACTCTGCCCACCCGAGCGCCACTGCTCACCACCCTGCGGCCTTGACCTCTCCAAGAAGAGCCCCACTGGCCCTTCCACCCAGCTCCTGCCCACCGACCGCCTCCTGCCTGGTGAGCCCCGCGAGCCCTCTCTGCCCCCACGGCACGACAGCCCCCCTGTCAGCGCTGGACTCTTGGCCAGCCATGCTGCTGCCTACAAGGACTCCCCACCGGGTGGCGAGCCAGGGGGGCACCCACATGTCCCTGACCCCTTCCGCAGCACGCCACCTTGCACCGAGCCCCCACTGCCCCGTGCTGATGGGCGTGAGCTGATGTACCGCTGGATGAAGCACGAGCCCCTGGGCCCTTACCTGGATGAGGGAGACCCGGAGAAGGAGCTGGATCGTGAGGACAAGGCCGAGTCGCCGCCTGCAGCACCACAACCCCGCTACCCCAGCGTGGAGAGCAATGACCTGGAGCCCGATAACAGCACGAGTGAGGAAACAGGCAGCAGCGAGGGCCCCTCGCCTGGTGACGCGCTGGACCGCTACTGCAACCACCTGGGCTACGAGCCGGAGAGCCTGGGTGACAACCTATACGTCTGCATTCCCTGTGGCAAGGGCTTCCCCAGCTCTGAGCAGCTCAATGCCCATGTGGAGGCCCACAATGAAGAGGAGCTCTATCACAAGGCAGCGGCCGAGCAGGCTGTGCCTTTCCTGGACAAGGGTGGCCCTGGGCTGGGTGACATCCTGCGGCCCTACCGCTGTTCATCTTGTGATAAATCCTACAAGGACCCGGCCACGCTGCGTCAGCACGAGAAGACGCACTGGCTGACACGGCCCTACCCCTGCACCATCTGCGGCAAGAAGTTCACGCAACGCGGCACCATGACCCGCCACATGCGCAGCCACCTCGGCCTCAAGCCCTTTGCCTGCGATGCCTGCGGGATGCGCTTCACCCGCCAGTACCGCCTGACCGAGCACATGCGCATCCACTCAGGTGAGAAACCCTACGAGTGCCAGGTGTGTGGTGGGAAGTTTGCTCAGCAGCGCAACCTCATCAGCCACATGAAGATGCACGCGGCCGGCCCCGACGGCAAAGCTAAGCTGGACTTCCCTGACAGCGTCTACGCCATGGCCCGACTCACCGCTGACCAGCTGGGGCTCAAGCAGGAGAAGGCGGCTGAGCTGCTCTCCCACACCTCACACTTCCTCAGTGACCCCAAGGCCATGGAGAGCCTCTACCCGCTGGCCAAGTTTACGGCTGAGCACCTGGGGTTGAGCCAGGACAAAGCAGCCGAGGTGCTGGTGCAGGCTCCACACCTTCATGCCGAGGCCGCCCGGACCATAGAGCGATACTCACCCCCCTAGCGCCGGCCTTGCCGGGGGGTGAGGAGGGTCACCGGGCTCCCCTCGCTGCCCCGCGTGGAGCTGGGGGTGGCGAGAGACGGTGGGAGCTCATCCCCCGGCGCTGCCGATGGCTCTGGAGAACTCGCTCGTAGCGGAAGGTCCCAAGAGAGCTGCCCCGGGACAGCTGGACGGCGCGTCCCACGAAAAGCACCCCGTCTTGCCTGCGAGAAGCCGCTGATTCAGGGACTGACCTTGTGGCGTGGCCCCGCCTGGCCGTGGGGGGCTGCTGGGCCTCTGGCACCAGGGCGGGAGCGAAGCACAAGCTGTGAGGCTGGGCCGTGCCCCGGGGCTGTGGAGGACGTGAGCCTGCTCCTTACCTCGGGGCCAGCCCAGCGCTGGCCTTTGGGCGAGGGGACACCCTCGGCAGCTGCCCACGTTGCCCTGGCTCCACGGTGAGCTCTGTCGTGATGGGACCTGGACTGTGCTGCCGCGGGCCCGTGAGTAGTTTGTCCATCGCGGCTGCGGCAGCTGTCCCGGCCGGGAGCAGTGAGTGTGGCCATGCTGGAGCTGGGGGGGTTTGTGCTGGCCAAACCCTCCCAGGGCCATGCTGGGAGCTCGGGGACAGACTGACGGAGCGGGGACGGTGGGACCTGAGGAGTGGGTGGTGGGAAGGTGGTCGGGTCTGGGGGATGGCGACGCTCCTCACCCCGGAGCAAGCACTGAACTCTGCCTGAGCTCGGCCACCAGCGCCCTGTGCTTTCGGGAGGTGGGGCAGGGCCTGACACAGACTGAGCCCCTGGGCCCTGCCCCAGCCATCAGGGATGCCCGGGGGGGGGACTCTGGAAGGCCCAGGGACCTGGTGGCTTTGCCCTCAGGTGGCCACTCGCCTTGAGTTTTGTTTTCAATGTGGTGGTTTTGTTTTTTTTTTTTTTTCATTTTGCCAAAGATGCCCGCCCCGGTGCGGCCGGGCTCGGGCCGGGGAGGCCACGACAAAGACAAAGCGTCTGGTTTGTCAGCTACGGAGATCTGGGCAGGGGCTGCGGGAGGGGGCCGGGGGCTGGGCAGAGCCGGGGAGGCCAGGGGCTGCCCCAGGCTGGGCTGCAGTGACCTGGGGCTGAGCCCTCCAGCACGGGGCACCCCCTGCCGCCACTGCACCCCCTCTCCTGCCGTCTGCTCGGCGTGGGCAAAGCCCACCTCTGGTCTGCTCCCCCCTGGCCCGTGCCCTGACCCCTGTGCCTGGGGCTAATGTGAAGCTTCTCCCCTCCCCAGCTCCCTCCTCTCCTTTGCACACGAGGTCCACAGGGCGGCCGCCAGCAGCGACTGTCCCTGGCCTCGCAGCCACTGTGCCTTAGCCCGAGTTGGCTGCTCCTGCCCAGGTGCCCCCCTCGCCCCTACCCTGGGCTTCCCGGGTCTCCCCTGGGCTGGCAGGATCCCTCTGGAGCTGCTGTGGGGCGAGTGGCAGCACCACACAAAGCAGAGCTGGCAGCCCCCAGTGGGGCCCTTGGCCCCTTCTGTATCACGTCCAATTTGTACACGGGCTCCTTGCCCTTATTTTTTTTCTATAGTCAAAACCGAATGAGCAATAAAATGACATTAACGTGAGTGGCCTCCTGTCCTTCTCTGCAGGCAGGCCCAGCTGGCACGTGGTGCTGGTGCTAAGTAGGGCAGAGAAGAGATCCTAGAGGGGTACAGTGGGTGCAGAGCTGCAGGGAGGGGATGTGAGGCTTTGCCCGGAGTCCCCCTTGATTTGGGGGGGCAGCTGCAGGTGGGACAGAGCCACCATCACTTTTGCAAGCACAAATGCATCCTGGTGCCTCCCATGCCCACCTCTGCCCCAACCTCAAGAGCACCCCAGCTTGCCGACAGCACATGACTCAACACACTGCGCAGACAAGAGTTTAATACTAAAAATTATTAAAACCATCTTAACAAAACAGCCCGAACACAGCTGCCTCCCCGGAACATGGCTCCCTGCAGGCACTCAGGCAGTAGCCTGGCATGGATGGCCCCGCTCGTGGGGTGCTCAAGCCAGCGAGCCCCGTGGTGCCAGGCTGGTCTGATGGCAGTAAGACCCCTGTCCCATGGCCAAGCCTGTGGCATGGTGTGAGGGGTCAGTGTCTGGCAGAGCCACAGGTCACTCCAAGCTGGTAGTACCCTGGGAAGGGCCTTGCAAAGCAGCCTTGGGGCAGCTGTTAGAAAAACAAACATTTAAACAAACAGTGTGGAGGAGACAGCAAAAGTCCACACGCTGCACACAGCTGTGGGCATCGAGCTGGGGGTGTGGGTGCTGTGTGTGCCATAGGCTGAGCCATGCTGATGGCTCTGTGTGCCCTGCAGCAGGTGTGGGCACCCCGAAGTTTTTGTTGAACACGCTCTGCCCTGCAGCACATCCTCCTTCGCTGGCAGCTGCCCTGCAGAGTGCCCTGTGGCTAGGGTACTTGTACAGCACTGGTTAGCAAGCACAACCCTGCTCATCTCCATTGCTGAGCTGTGCAGCCACACAGCTGTGCCCTGCCAAGGCTTGGATCCCAGTGTTAGCCTTACCCTGAGGCAGGGTGGCCAGCACAGGGGCAATGCTGGGCTTCCTGGTGCTGGCACTGCGTCTGAGGCACCCATGCAAGAAAGCTAAGCACTGGGCTGTCCTGCTGCTTCCTCTGCCACCTTTGATGCTTCCCTCCCATGGCCGTGGGGACTGTGGACAGCCTCAGGGTCACTCCCACCCTCTGCTCATGGGACTGGGACTTGACAGAGCTCCAGGGACTCTGGTTCACAGGTTAACGCTCCCTCTTAGCTTCTGTATCTGGTGTGTAACTGGGACAGGAATGAGAAACTTGGGTGCTAGAGTATGATGTGGAGGTGACTCAGCAACACCTCAACCCTGCACTGGCTCCTGGTGTGACATGACCCAGTGACAAGGCAGCAGGGTCCCTTCACAGCTCCCCCCAAGGAGAAGGCGCAGCTCGAAAGGGGACCCTCCCAGCTGGGCAAGCACCAACCTTGCCTTGCAGCCATGAGAATCTAGATCCCACAGGCAAGAGGAGCCCATGGCAATGTGAGGACACATGGGACCTGTGAGACAGCTGGTCCTGGGGTACTTGGAATAATTTTTTTGACCTCAAATTTTTAGGTCAAAACCATGTTTAAAAGTACTGGAATGGGATTAAGGGGTTTGGGGGAGGAGAGAAGGGGCAGATAACAGCTAGAGTGGTCAGGGAAGCAGGTCAGAAAGCAGTTGTGAGGGATCTAGGGGTGTTCAAAACTTCCCTCAGCTAGCAGGCGGAGCACACACCTGAAAACTAACCTAAACTGAAACCTGAAACAAAACTCAACAAGCAAACCCTGCACCACGAAGAGGACAAGCACCTCTGCAAGCAGCAACCCCTGCGTGAGGTGACTGTGGGGTTGGGAAGGGGCTGGAGGCCTGGAGCTGCCTGGGCCATGCAGGACAAACAGGCTAGGGCAGGAGGGAACCTGCTCTTGAAGTCCATGGCCTCTCTGAGGGGCACAAGATAAGACTAAGCAATCCAAAATTCTACTCTGGCCTCAGTGTCCTCGGTCTCTGCCCTACACAGCCTACAAACCTGAAGAGCCATCGACTTGTGACTCGAGCTTTCTGCAACCAAGCAAACCAAGCGAAAGGCTGGCGGTCTGGCACGGGCTCACCCAAAGCTTCCCTAGCCAGCAGGCCTCACCAGCTCTGCTCTGGCACTGCCCAAAGGCTGGCGGGACCCTCAACAGCCCAGCCTTCACACGAACCATCCACAGCAATGACCTTCCCAGCTGGTTTGCCCTCAGGAGGGGGCTCTTCACAGCATGGCCATCGCGGGGTGAGTTGAAGACGTGGTGTTTATTGTTTGTGGTGGGCTGGACGGCGCTGGCGGCGCGTGGCGAGGGTGGCCGCTGGAGCCGGTCTGCCACCCTAACAGGCTGTGTGACTCGCTCAGGGGCTGTCAGCCCCGCTTGGCCCTCTCAGCCCTCCTGGGCCCACTTGAGGAAGGTGGGGATGTCCCGCACTGGCACGTTGCGGGTCAGCGCTTTGACTCGCAGGTTCCGATCATCAGTCAGCAAAACCACTTCCCTGAGCAGACGGATGGGATCTTCTGCAACGAGAGAGAGGGAGTGGTGTGAAGCTCACACTTTCCTGCTCTGCCCCAGCCCTCGCATCCATCCCACACCATGCTGTCCCCACACCATGCCCACTCCTTTGGGTGCCGCACCCCAGGCATGGCAGGGCCACCTGGCACTCCAGCTGCACTCTCCACTCCCTGCCAAGGCTTCCCAGCGTGGCTCAGAGACAGCTCTTCATCTGGAAGGCCGTCCTCTTCCCCCACCCTGTGCTGGCTAGGGGATGATTTGTGATCTTTGCCTGCAGTCCCAGGGCCAGGAAGGCCAGTGAGCAGTGCCAGGGCCCAGTGCTGCCCGCTGCCCGCATGGACTGCTGCAGGCAGGGAAGAGGAGGTCCTTCTGCCTGACCCAGGCCAGGAAGACGGCCTGTGACCCTGGCTCCAGCAGGAAGCTGGTGCTATTATTCTGGTGATCTCATTATAAGATCTAAAACCACCCCTTATTTTTTTGTGAAGTTTTTTTGGAGTCGCCACTGATACTGAGGCGTTTCTGGCTGGGGCTCAGCCAGACAGAGAGAGGGTTGGAGCCTGAGAAATAACCAAAAGGATCTTGCCCCCAGATGGATGAGCTGCCCCGCACGCAATGCGCCCGGCTGGGATGTGGGAGCCACGCTTACGTGTGTGAGAAGCAGGGGAAGCATATGGGGTATGTGTAAGCAGCTGGGTCCTGTGACCAGAGTACTGTTCCTATGAGCACAGGAAACACAGAGCCTCCGAGCCAGGATGGGAATGGAAAAAACAGAGTTTATGGGAGCCCAACATGGGCCCAGATTGGCTGCGTGGGGAGCGGCAGGACAAGGGAAAGGGGAGGGTGGCCAGGAACGCAGGCTATGGTCATGGTGTTGGGGCTGAGGATGGTGGGGTGAGTGCCCAGGCCAGCCCATGCCAGGAGGAAGGGGAGCAGGGCTCAGCGGGAGGGCAGTCCCGGGACCGAGGGCTGCTGAAAGCAGGATGGGGAGGGCTTGCGCGGACGCTTTAAGAAATGTGTAACAATAAACATCCTCTGCTCCGCGCTGGTGACGCGCCTCCTTGTTACAAACCAGAGGCTGTCAGCTTGTCAGGCCCCATTCCCCATAATCCACATGATTTCAAAATTCAGCATCATTTGCACATAAACATTTGGTGACGGTTTCTCTGTGAATCTGACAAGTTAAGCTGCTAAGAATTCGCACTGACAAATGTGGGTTGATTTCTTGGGCAGCTGCTGATGTGATTCCCATCCCTGCTGTCCTGGCAACAGCCTGGGGCCCGTCTGGTCCCGGCACATGTGGCCAATGCCAACTAGGCATCTGGAGGGAAAAGGGCCCTGGACAGGAGGCACCGGGGTTTGTGGGGAGGAGGCACCTCCTGGCCCTTTGTCACCACTGCCAAGCGCCACAAAACGGCTCTGTGGACATTTATGGTGAGCTTCTCACAGGCTGGGGCATCCCCAAAGCACAGTGAGGTGCACATTTGGCAATGCAGTGGGAGGGCCACAGCCTGGGGCTGACCGGAGGCAGGAGGTGGCACCTGGGTGTTGAAAGAGGCAAAATGCAGGAGAGATTGGCTCCAAGGGCTGTGAAAAGAGAAATGAGAAGAGTCTGTGGAATGCCACAGAGAAGGGACAAAGAGGATGTGAGGATGTTCTACCTTTGTTGGAGGGCATGAAATCCTTGGCCTTGTCATTGCAATAGTGCAGGCAGCAGGACAGAATCAGGTCATCATTGTTTCCCTGGAAAAAAAAAGGGAAACGTTACTCCTGGCAGGAAAAAAGCCCTGCAACCCCACACCATCCTGATCTCTGCACTACCCTTGAAACAGTGCTGCAGCTCAGTGGAGAGGGCTGCTCTGAGCCAGAACCCATGCAGCCTGCAGGAGCCTGCAAAGGTGGTGACAGAGGTTCGCCCTGGTCAGAGCTTGCAGATCCCAGGGTCCCTGTTTTCCCCCAGGGAGGTGGTGGCAAAGAGCCTCCAGTCCTTGACATCACTACCTCTGTACCCCATCCTCCTGGGGCCAGGGTGGCCCTCACCTGTTGGCCAGTGGTATCTTCACTGCGGAAGGAGATGGACTCCAGCTCGTTGCCTCGGCTGGTCAGAGCCCTCAAGCAGTTGTCCCGGCTCTCAAATCGCTCCTCCAGGAACTCGATGGACTTCCTGGCTCTCTCCTGCACTTGGCGGGCATAGCCTGCAGCCCGGTGCTCCATCTCTGGGCCCTTGGCCAGGCCATCCAGCTCGTTTATCACTTCAAACAGGAAGAGGAGGTACAGTTACTATGGGACAAGGTGCTCCTGTGACCTGCTGCTGGAGCTAGCAAGTTGCCAAGGCCTTGGGGCCGGGGCAGTGGGAGCTGGCTCAGGAAACCTGGGTTCAGCTGCCACAGTGTCCCTGTGCTCCTGGACTTGGCTGAGGGTCTGGAAAAGCTTTGCTGCCTTCCACCCCCATGGGTCACCCAGCTTGGCTGTAAGAGTGCAGGCACCTTGCCCTGGCAGTGTGCAAATAATGCTCCCCAAGGACACCTTTCTCTGCTCTGCACAATGCCAGGACCATGGCCATGCCCCCTACCCCATGCTCCTGCCTTACAACTGATGGCACCTCCATGTGTGCCCAAAAGGGTCAGCAAAAGGTAGCCACCTGCAGCCTGCTCCTGCCCTGCCAGCACAGTGATTGCCAGTGGCACCATACCTCCTGCCCCATATCGCACCAGTTGGCTCTGCACCTCTCTGCTCCTTGCTTAGACTTCCAGGAATGAAAAGCTGCTGCCCTCCAGCCACAGGTGGGAGCAGAATCATGCGTGGGAGCAGGCAGTTCCCACTCCAGCAGCTTCCCCTGCAAGTCTCGGCCTTGTTTTTTCCACCTGAAGCTGCTGTCCCTGGTTCCTGGCAGGGGGAGATGCTCAAACCCAACACCTCACCCATCTGGATCTGATAGAGGGTTCACACATCTGTCCTAACACAAGCTGCTTGAGATAAGCCTGAGTTTGGGATCAGGCAGATTCCCAGCCCATTTGCCTTCACTAGAGCCCACCAAACCTTAGACCCTCCTGCACTGCTGCCGAGCAGCTGGGAACTCCAGCACCCTGCATCCAGCAGAAGCCTGAGGGACCCCAGAAGAGCTCCAGGAGGGACCTATCCTCCGTTGTTGGGGGCTGCTGGAAGAGCCATTTGACCGCAGAGTGAGCAAGATGCCGGTGGCAAGGCCAGGCACAGGAGCATGCATCCAGATGCGAGCGTCCTTGGTGCGGCTGCGCGGGGCCAGGCGCGCGAGAGTGGCTGTGCACGTGTGCGCGGGGAGCCTCTGCGCGCAGTGTGTGCTGCAGCCACGGCTTCATTTCTGAAGATTGTTTCCGAGCTTGGAGCCAAGTCCTGAGTTCAAGTGGGAACTATGCATTCCTTGGGGGTTCGAGGAGAGAGCTTGGGGTCTGAGGCCTCTCCCCAGTGCTGTGAATCACTGCACGGGGAGCCTGCGTGATCGCTCTGTTCCATGGTGAGACTGGCACTCACTGTCTGGGTATTCAAATTAAAGCTGCATGGAGCTGCTTTGCTCTTCGTGGGCCAGCAACTCCTCTTGCTACCGACCTGATGCTGCCATTTCCACACAATGCACGGCTGGGCCCGGGGTGGGGGGAGCCGTGCAAGAACGGAACATCAAACAGGAAAAGCTGGTATTCCCTCCCGAAATCCGCCTTCCTGCTTCCAAGCTAAACAGGCTTCAAAGGGGAGGCTTGTTTGTGCTTCTGCACCAGGCCTGGCTTCTCCATGGCGGGGTCAGCCTCAAGGAGCACGGAGCAGGTTAAAGAGCAAGAGAAACAAACCCAACGCGAAGCTGTGCGCTTAACCCCTTGCTGCATCCCTGGGAAGAGCTGGGAGAAGTGCCCTGTGCCAGGGTGCCTATCTCTGGGCCATCAATGGGGCACAGCACCAAGGCCTCTGTCCCCAGTAGCCATGGGCCCACAGCTTATCTCCAGGGACAAGTTCCTCCTGCCTGCACCAGGGTCTCAGCACTGATGGTTCTCCTTGGGGGTATGACCAACTCCTGGTGTAGACAGGGAGATGCTGGCTTCAGGGAAGGCTCATGGGAGGCAGTGGGTTATGGGTTACTCTGGATTGGTCTGGATTACTCTGTCTCCCTTGAGATGGGCTGCACAAGGTGTCAGGACAGGAAAGCACTGAAGGGGCTCAGTCACTGCTGCTCCTCCTGCCCCACGGCAGGGCAGAATAGGCTCCCTTTGCAGGCTGAGGGCAGCAGCAACTCGAGCAGGAGCAGGACCAGGGTTTTCAGCTCTCCTGGTCCCAGCTGGAGTTCAAATGGAGAAGCCTCACTACACCCACAGGAGCACACCAGGAGGCAGGGCCATGGCTCCAGGGCAGATCCCAGCTCTCTCAGGTGTTAACATGCTCCACAGCTCTCAGGGCTGCCCAGGCTCTGCTGGTGCTGCTAACTTCCTTCACTTCCACACAAAGCCCTGGCACTGTGGTGCCAAGACATGGAGTGCTTTGGCAGCGACTCTGCTAAGGTGGGCAGGCAGCCAGCCCTGCTCCCCCCACCCAGGAATCCTGTTCCTAAGCCTCAGGAATTCATCCTGAGCTAAGCTGGGGAAGGGCACCCCTGTGTACTGCAGGCCAGGAGATGGGCACAAGCATACACTTTGCTGTCTGGATGCTGGAGATGCCCATGGGGCAGAGCTGGCCCCTAGCTGCCTGGGGTTGTGACTGAGATGGAGAAGCCTGTGAGCTCTTTGAGGCTCAGCCCTGCTCCTGGCCTGGCCTCTCCTGCTGCCCTTGGGGATCCTCTGAATGCCAGGCTGGCACCGGGAGGCACCGGGAGGCACCGGGCCCAGAGCGACACTGGCCAGAGGAATGCTACCTCCAGCCCAGCGTGTGATCAAACAATCAGAGCAGAGGCATCGAACCAAACCTTCCCGCCACCCTGGGAGACCACCCAGCAGCACAGCCGTTATCTGCCAGGGTGAGTGTTTACCAATAACGGGAACCAGCTTGCTGTTTTACTGCGAGCTTTATAAGGAGAAAAAGAAGGGCTGGGCTTCGGCAGCCCCGAGATGCTGGGACACAGGCTGGCCATTTGCTCAGGCTGCCTAAGCCCCAGCTCAGTTGGGATAAGCTATCTGCTCTGATTGTTTAACAATTCCTCCTCCTTGCTCCTTCCAAAACTCCCTCCAAATCCTATTTAACACCCATATGCCTCTCCCAACCACTGGCACCCCCAAATGCAGCAGGAGGAAAGGAGTTTGTTGAGCGGCATGGGCAGAAAGCTGGCAGGAAGGGAGAAGAACAACATGGGCTGAAGGAACGCCGGACGCGGCTGAGACAAGACAGGGCAGGATGGAGGCCAGGCCCATGGCGTGAGCAGACTGGCTCCAGACCACACAGGCACGGCGGGCACGTGGGGCATGAAGAGAGGGAGCCAGCATGGAGGGACAGCCTGCCCTGGGGAGGAAGGGAAGTCCCCACTACAGTACTGGCTCTACTCACCAATCAGGGGCACCACCAGGATGAATTTCCTGCAGTTCAACAGAGTGATCAAGCTGCTGAGGTGGTCAATGAAACCATTGGTGTCTGGGACCAGGAAGACAGGTCTGATCTCCAGTTCCATCTGCCTCATTTGACTCTGGTCTTTCAGCACAGCCTAGAGGAGAAGGACACATGAGTAAGAAGGATGTCAGCCCTACGACCTGTGGACCGTGGGACCAGAAGATAAGCCTGGCTGGCAAACACACCACAGCAAAGGGCATAGTGTGAATGGGGCTGTCAGGAGGTTGCTTCCATCCACCTCTACATCTCAAACAGATATACAGTGCACAAGAGTTGGATGGTGGAAGTCTCCAAGAGACCACTCTCCTAGGAGAACAGCCCTGCCCAGCATCTGGGGAGAACAATTGAGACCAGCCTTGAAAACATAGGTGTTTTGGGAGTTGTCCCATTTACAGGACTGACAGTTGCCAGGATTATCTGCACCAGTGCCAAGAGACTGACCCCAATACAAAACAGTGGAGATAAAAGGTGGGTGGAGGAAGTGGGTTCTGGGACTTCGGATGGAAACAGCTCAAGGTGACAACAGCCAAAACAAACCAGTTTGGGACACACAAATATTCCCAACAGCTTCCTAACACAAGGACCTCAAGCAGGCAGCAGGAGGGGAGGTCTGTGGGGTGGAGATACTTGGCCAAGTACCTTACTCACTGTCCCACCAGCTCCCACATGTGCCTTGTCTTTTCTGACTCCACCCAGCTGGGAAACCAGGTGGATTCTAGCCCTGCAAATCCACAGCACTGTCCTTGGCTGAGTCCTTTGCACCCACTGGAGACCAGAGGTACTCACACATATATGGGAAGTGTCTGCTGGGTCTTACTAGCAACCCTGTGGTGTTGCACCTGGACCTCTCAACAATGGCCACGCCAAAATGAGACCCAGGAGCTCACACATTACTTTCTATGCTATCGAAGGACTTGGGCTCTTTAGTAAGTCACAGGCTTAAAAAATGCAGGATGCTATTCTAGTGCTTCCTCTGCTTAAAAATAGCTTCCCTGGACTCGCTGATGTTTGTTGCCTCTAATAGGAACCGGTCACCCACGGAGTGCAGCAGCACTGCTGTGGAACACATCCACCACGCAAACCCTTGCGAGATCAGGCTTGCACCCACAAGATGCACCCTGGGGACATGAGGCGACCACTGATCCTGTTCTGCACAACGTTATGGCGAGCTCCCCCTGCCTGGGGTGAGGATCCCAACTCTCCTGTAGTCATGCCAAAGCCTCAGAGGCACCCTGGGACAAGAAGCCACACGGCCAGCAGTGGCCATGGAAAGAAGTGGCTTTTAATCCATTTCCAAGTGTTGTCATCTGGCTTTAAATCAAGTGACTTGATGCTGCCACCTCCCACAAGTGTCTTTAGGCAAGGCAGCAACCTCAACCTCACCATGTGCCTCCCATCCGCCTGCTGGCAGTGCTGGTCCTGGGGATGAATCTCTGAGGACCTCGAGGGATGATAGGCAGAGCAGGGAGCGTGCCAGGACCTGCCTGCTGCTTGGCAGCACTGAGCTGGCACGACAGCATGAGGATATCCATCTCCCATCGCACGGGAGCAGCTCTGATGGCACTGGCATCCCTGTACAGATGCTACCACGGCCAACTATGCCCTGGGTGCCACCCCTGTCTGCACTCTACCTGCAGCTGGAGAGGTGTTGGCACTACTCAGTTGCATGGGAACCTTGTATTGGTATCCCTGGCATAGTGCTGCTGCTACCTCCTCACTGCGAGAAGGGTGGTCAGTGGTGTTTCTCTTCAAGGGGGTCACAGAGGAAATACTCATGCCTGGGAGGCAGCAGGCCCTGCTGAGCTCCACCAAGCTCCACCTTCTGTGAGGAGATAAAGAAGGGTCCTGTTGGCCAATGCAGAGTCCCAGAGCAAAGCAGCACATCCCCTGTGCGGCAGACAGAGAGGTCAGTGGCCTCAAGCTTGCAGAAAGGGGGAGCTGAAACCATGCATTCTCTGGTAGGCAACGACGGTCCAACACGAGCAGCAGGAGAGGTCCCCCACCCACACCCCGACATGACTCCTCGGCCCATGGGCTCGCTGTGGCCCTTGCAGGTGACCTGCGGAGCACAGCTCGAGCGGGAAGCTCACCTACGCCTCCGGCCTTGGGGTGCGGAGGTGGCAGCACGGGAGGGGCAGTACCCTCGTGTGTGGCATTTGCCCGGCGGCAGCTTTCGCAGGCCGTACCCGGCCGATTCCTGGCAGCCGCCAGCAACGCCTGTGCCGGCCGTCACGTCCCATTCTGCTCGCCGGGCCGCCCGGTGAGAGAAGGACACAGGATGCGCCGGGAGTGAAAGAGCGAGGTCGGCGGGGAGCGTGCCAAGGCCCCGCGCACAGCTCCGGGCCGCTCGGGGAGCCAGAGGGAAATTCGCCTTTGCAGAGTTCAGAGGCCGGCAGCGAGATTTATTTTTGTTTGTGTGAGTAAAAGGCTGCAGAAGCCTCCGGCCAAGGGGTTTGGGGGGGGTGGGGGTGGAGAGGAGTGGCCTGTGATTCATGCAGACGCTGGCTGGCCCCAGGCCAGAGATGAAAGGGAGCCCATGTGTGGGGAACCGGGAGGCGAGCACCACGTTAACCCTTCTGCCGGTCCTGGGGCGCTGTCCCGCGGGGAGGATGGAGAGCGTGAGGATGTGCATTGAGATGCCCACACCTAGGGCACAGGCTATGTGCCACCAGCACTACCAGAAATGAGCTGCAGGTCTCACTGTGCCTCATTTTCCCCGTTGTGAGGACAGGAAGATGGTAGCCTTTGTTCCGTTCTAAGGAGAAGACCCTGGGGAGTGCGGCACGGTGAAGACAGCCAAGGTACAGCCCTGCCCTGGCCCAAGCGCTTCAGGACAGCTGGATTTTAGCCTTGCCTGATTGGGGTTAAGCGCACTGCACAGCTCGGTGGCAGACGGACACCGCAATACTGGGATGTGGCAGCGGACCGCTGAGGTCGGGAGATCCGGATCTGCTGCCCCAGGTCCGGGCAGTTCCCCCTCTTCGTCTGCACCCGCACGCTGTGGCCACCAAAGTCGTTTACCTCCGCAGCCTTCTGCCTGTCCTGCTCCTTCGGTGGGGACTTCTCCCAGGAGCTGGGGCCGGAGCCGGAGGTGGCTCCCCCGGCTGCCCCAGCTGGTGGCAGCACTGAGATCAGACACTCCTGCGCACAGTCCCTAATTCCCAGCTCATCCATCAGCTGGGATCACCTGGGGGATTCCCCGGAAGCCGATGCCCTGCGTGGGCATGGAGAGAGTCAGGCCACCAGGCAGTACCTTCTGCAGGGGCGAGACCTGAGGGTGGAGAACAGGTGGAGGCTCTACATCAACCCCTGGGGCTCCGCACACGGACCCCAGAGCTCCCCTGCCTGCGGTGCCACTCCGGAGGAGGGGCCTGGAGCCAAAGCTTAGCAGACAGCGTCCCGCTGCCTTTGGGATGGGTCCTACAGGGTCACACCATTCTGCCAGGCCGGATGGGCCATCAGCATCCTGCCACCATCTGCTCCTGCCCGACCTGCTCCCCAACTACGGCGCTGCTACCCCTTCCATCCCCTCGTGCTCCGCGGGGATCGGGGGCGGATTTTCCAGGTTCGAGAACAATGCCTCTCTAGTCTCTGCTCGAGGGCTTCCTCCTCCCCAAGGTTCGTCTCCAGCGTCTTCCTCAGGAGTAAACGTGCCCCGTGCCTGGTAGCAGAGCGGGGCCGCCGCCGTGGCGGAGCCGCCGTGGGTGGGTGTGCGCCTTCCGTCGCCAGCAGGCACCCCGCTCCCAGGCAGGTGCGTGTCGGCGCGTGTGCGCCCGCGGCATTGTTCCTGCGCGCTGCGGAGAGCGTGAATGGGACACGGCTAAATTTAGCCACTTACTCACGCTTCTGCCACAAAGGAGCGGCTGCATCTTAAGGGGGCGGCCGTTCCGTGGGCTCAGAAGGGACAGGAGAGTGACTATTTTGGGATAACGTGTCATAACTGGCCGCCCCGGTTAGGCTGCCTCTGTAATGCTGAGCAAAACAATAGCAGCATCCAGAGGAAGAGCCTGTTATGTTTCAGGTGGGATGTTTTCAACCGGTCAGGAAACTCGACCGCTCCCAGCGCGCAGCGGCGGCACAAAGGACAGGGGATGCTGAACAGCATGGACCAAGGGCCTGGCCAAGCAGCGGGGGGGTCCGGGAGTGCTGGCTGGGGACACGGCCCTGCCAGAGAATGCTGCCTGGCCTGGCAGTGCCACTGCCACCTCCTCTTGTCCACCTACGTGCCTGGCCTCTTGCTTTTCCAAATGCCTGAGCAGCGCTCAGGTACCTGCCTGGCCTTTCAACTCACCTCAACACATCGCTGCTGTCACTGGGCTATGGCTGGCAGGAGGCTCCATCCCAGTCTGGGCAATTGGTGATGGGCAGAGGCAGGCTGGCAGCAGAGCCAGGGAGCAACAGCCAACTCATAAGCTAGCAAAGGGCTTCCCAGGGACACACAGAGGCTACGACCTAAACCAGCAGCAGTGAACTTGGAAAAAGCATCAGGTGGATGATCTCCATCATCATCAGAACTGGGCTGCAAGAGGTGGAGAGCACAGCAGAGACAGGGATGTAGGGTTTATATAGATGCGGAGGGCACTAGGGCATCTCTCTGATGAGGAAAAGCTGAGAGACCTGAGGCCTGGAGAAGACTGAGAAGGAATCTCATCAGTGCTTACCAACATGTAAAAGGTCAAGACGCTGGGGCCAGAATCTTTTCAGTGGTGCCCAGAAACAGGATAAGGGGCAATGGGCACAAACCAGAACTTAGGAAGTTCCATATGAATATGTGGAAATGATTCTTTCTTTTGAGGGTGATGGAGCACTGAACCAGAGTCTCCTTCTCTGCAAAGATTCCAAACCCACGTTGACATTGTGAACCTGGGCAACCTGCTCCAGGTGACCCTGTTTTAGCAGGAAAGCTGGACTAGATGATCTCCAGAGGTCTCTTTCAGCCCCTACCATGCTGAGATTCTGGGATTCTATGACAGTGCAACAAAGCCTTCTGAGGAGAAGGTGGAGAGTTTATCTGTAAGAAGCACAACTCTGTACGGCCCAGCTAAGGTCAAAACACTGCACTCCCCTCGGGCACAGAAAGAAAGCAGATGGCTGAGAGATGAAGGCTTTGCCCTGGGTCATTGCCTGCACCATCAGACTCTGTGGGAGGCAGCGATGACCTAGTCTTTCTGGGGCCAAGTCCCCACCACCGTGCCTGCACAGCCACAAGACCATGCATGGAGAGCTGAGGCTCTAAGCTGTGCTGAGACAGGAGCTTCATCTGCTGGACTTGGATGAACATGTGGAGCTGTGGCTTGTCCCCAAGATAATGAAAGGGGGATACAGAAGGCAGCCAATGCATGAATTCTGTAGGTGAGCACTGAACGAGAGGAAGGGGCTGTAAGGGGGAAAGCAAAAGATGCCCAGGTCCCCAGAAACACAAAACTTCTTGAGAAAATTGAAAGGTCAAGGACCACAGGCCAGGAGAGGGAAAGTGGAGGAGGTGGATGATGAGCTGGCTCTGACCTGGCCTCCCCAGACATTGCTTTCCACCCAAGCTCCTCTGCTCCTCCAGCTCCAGCTGCCTGGTCAGTACCAGGGCAGGGAGAGGAGCAGGGCAAGCACACATGTTCTGCTCCACGCTGTTCCCAGATAGCTACAGGCTGGATGACTTTACTGAAGCCCCAAGGACTTCTCCTCCACCCCGCTCCTTCAGACTCCAACTGCACCTCAGCTCTCAGCTGTGCAGCCCCTGAAGCTGCCCACACCCTCATTTTGACCTCTCTCTGCCTGTGAGCATCAGCCCCAGCACAGCCGGGGAGGAAGGGAGGAGCATGCTGGGGGGAGAAAGCCCCTGACAGCATCAGGCAGCCCCCACTCTCCCCACAGAATGGGCAGCGGCCATCCCGAGGCGGGGGGGCCAGCTGCAGCTGGGTTAGTGGCCGGGGCCGGGATCTGCTGCACGCTGCCCTCCCTGAACATGTGCAGTTCCTGTTTGCTGTGTCTGTAACAAGGCAGTGGGAAGTGGGGAATTTACTTACACCTCCCGCTTAACAACCCTGGGAGGCTGGAAGGCTTCAGGCCTCTTTAATTTACAGCCCATCTCTCCAATCTCTCACTCATTCGCTGCCGCTTTTCTTCCTCCTTGTATTAATGTGACCCAGGTACCTGCCAACAATAATGGACTTGCTTGCGGGGGTGGCCCCTCCCTCCCGGCGCAGCTTCTACCTTCTCCTTGATATGAATTGCTCAAAACTCAAATGAAAAAAAAAAAAAAAAGAAAAAGAAAAAGAAAAAGAAAAAAGGAGAAATCTGAAAGGTTGGGGTGGGTTTGGAAAAGCGAAGCGCAGTGGTTCTGGGCCCGGCGCCAGTAGCCGGAGGGTACACATGTGCACGCTCTCCCAGTAGGGCCTTCAGCAGCCCTGTTTTACAACCACCTCGGCACACACTGCAGAGTTCACGCATATGGCCAGACAGATGTGTCTGGCTTACGTTCAAGGCTGGAAAATGAAGAATTATGGAAGTGAAGGGCCCTGGGCATTAGAGAGGGCGGAGGTGAGGGGGAGGGGAGCCAGGGAGAATTTTTTCCTCATCTGGGCTTCGAGGCTGGAGGAAGAGGGGTTGCGAGCAAGAAGGCAGCCAACAGCCATGCATGTGAGATTGCTCTTAAAGCAACAGTGTGCCCCTCCAGGTGTCTGCTCCCAGTCCAATTGGTTTACTTCTCCAGCTCCCACTGGGAAGCAGGCTGGGATTGGGCCAGAGGCAGGGTCGGGATCACCTGTATCCCCTCTGTTTGTCCCCATAACGATGGCAACACTCTGCAAGCCGCACTCTGCTGCAGCAGCCCTTCACAGGCTATTTTTCCTGCTGCTGGCTCCTACATGAACTCTGCTGTTCTCGTCCCACCCTCTCCCCCATCTGCCTGTGTCCTGCTGTACAGGAAAGCTGATTTCTCACCAAACTTTGCTGCCATGGAGCCTCTGCCCCAGGCCAGGGAACAGCTCACTGCCTGGCATGCACTGCACTACAACCACCAGCTACAGCACTCCCCTGCCAGGTTCTCCTGGCTTTGCTGGCAGCTCCATGGAGAAGCTGTATCTGACTTCATGAAGGTCTCAGGAGTCCTCAAAACATTCATCTCAGGGCCCGGGAGGACAGATCCTACTCTAGGCGGGGACAGCAACACCAATTTGGCCCTTACAATGGGTCAAAGCTAAACTTGCTGCTGGGTTTTATAGCAAAAGAGCAGGGCAACTACACCCAGGAAGCTCAAGGTGCTGTGGGACAATCCAAGAGACCACTGGTCCTGAAGCATGGCAGGGAAATGGCTGCGCTCCAAAGGCACAGCAAGACAGGATCAGTCTCTGTACCAAAGCAAAGCAGTTCCTCAGCCAGCTCGGGTGCTGCAGCTGCACAGCCCATCCTACCTGAATCTTGTCTTGACGACGCTGCTGCTCAGCTACTTTCCTGGCTAGGGCTTGCTTCTTGGCTCTGAGCTCTTTGATGTCCATCTCTCCTCCACTGACTTCAGCCTCAGAATCATCTTCAAATGCCTCAATCTTCACATCATCTTCCTTCTTCCAGGAAATGCAGAAAGAGAAGAAAATGGGAGAGAAGTCATTGTAAGGGATGCTGGTGGCAGGGACTGTGCTTGTTCTGCTCTCCCTCTTCCAGACAGGCAGGGTCCATCACTGCTTGCTGAGGGACAGCTGACTATTTCTAAACATCCAAAAGAAACATCCAAAATAAATAAATAGGAACTATCCAGGAAATGACAAGGTGAGAGAGGAGGCAACAGGGCAGGGAAGTCAGTGACCAGGCAGGGCAGAGCCCTGTTTAAAGCTCTGTTCTAAAATGAAACCCTCTTCCTCACCTTGGAAAATTCTTCCCACAGCCTTGGGTGAGTCACTGATGTTTTATAAGCTTCAGTTGTGTAAAACCATGGCATTTCCCTGACTCTCTGCTTTGCCTGGATGTTTAGGCTGCACATCCCTTGGAGCAAATGCTGCTCTTCCTCACCTGCCTGCACCTGCTCTCACCCTCCACGAACCCAAGAGACCAAAGAGCCCATTCTCCTTCTCTGTTTTGATCTATGAATATGCCAGTGAGATTCTTGCACCCAGCCCAAAGCTTCCAGCTGGGCTAGAACAGATGTTTTAGGAGATGCTCAGTCTTGCTTTTAATGCTCCATATCATGAAGAATTCCTTGCATCTTGAGGTCAGTCACTTCAACGATTAATTACTTCTGTTAACACTTGCATCCTACTTCTAGTTTGCCTTTGACATGCTTTGTGTGGCCAGGAACGTTGTCTTTGCTAAACCTGAAGGGTCTCAGGTTCTCCAATCTTCTCCCTGCACAGGCAATTCTGGACCATATTACTTCTTCATCCTCTCCTAGAGACCCTCTCTGGCTCTTCCCACCAGGAGGTCTGCAGACCCTTCCCAGTATGCCTACACTGCCTAGCTGGAGACCCTAAAATGAGCCATACTGTTCCTACCTCAGGTGAAGGCCATGCTGGCCTTTCCCAATGCACCTCAGCCTCTGGGACACAGGACAGCAGGAGGTGGTGGCTAGTGTCCGATTGGGGATCAGCCACAATCCAGTTCCGCCTCCAGCTTTGCTGCTCTCCCCAGTGGCTCTGTGCCCAAAAGGGAGGCCACAAGTTCCTGTTCCTCAACATGTGTCCCACCCACAGCTGCCCAGGAGTCCAGCTCTGCTACTGCTGCTGACACCCCCTTTCTTTGTCTCACTCAGACCCCTTTGTGCCCTGGGGCAGTGGCCATAAGCCTTCCCAAGCCACGCATGACTCATCTCCCCTTCTCTGCACAAAAGCCAAGGGCTGTGATCGGGCTGGTACCTGGGCAGAAAGACCTGCTCTGAGCCCCTGGAGAGCTGAAGGGGGCAGATCCTGCACAAGGGGACGCCCTGGAGGGTTAAACGAGCATTGCTACACTCCCTGCCCTGTCCAGGCTGCATGGCAAGTGTCAGAAGGGACTTGGGCAGGAGCTCAAAGTCTTAACTTGGAACAACCCCAGAACTACACAGTCCTGTACCCACCCATTTCACCCTGACTGCACACCCGTCTGACCACAGAGCCATGCACTCTTCTCTCCTTTTGACTTTTCAGCCATGGGAAGGAGGAAGATGCACCCCTCAAGCTCAGTTCCCTCTGCCAGGACAGCTTGGACCACAGGGCATGGGGGGATGCTGCCAGAAGGACACTGTCGCGCAGAGTCTTGAGGAAAAGCATGCGTGAGATGCAGATGTGCTGCAGTGGGTTGGGATCTGCTTGCCCAGTGGTCACACTGGTGAGCTGAAAGCTCCCTTGCACTCAGAGCCAAAGGAGGAAGCTCCAGGGTTGCACAATGAGCCCATGCAGAGGTTCCCACAGCTGAACAGAGTGTGGGGACAGGACAGGAGGGAGCTATTCTCCATACTGTGTTTGTTGATAGCAGAAATTGGAGGGATCAACCCAACAAAAGGACCAATCATCCCTGCCATGATGCTGGGTAGAACCTGAAGATCTCCCCACATCAAATGCTTTTGGAGGTATCAGCTTGAAAACCCTTCTCCAGAAGAGGACAAGGGTCCAGGTCTCCCACTGTACAGAGACATCCCCTGCTGCCTGGGGTTTTGCTCCGACCCCTAGTGCAAAAACATCACCTGAAATCTCTCTCCTGCTCTGCCAGAGCCAGCTGCTGGAACAAGATGGGTGCGAGCACGTTCTTGCTCTGGGCTCCTCTGGCTGTCAGCTCCCTGAGACACAGAGGGCCACGGGCCACCCAGCAGTGGCAGAGGCAAGCTGTCATTCCCTGCATGGAGCAGTATCTCTCTCTCTGCTGCGCCCAGCACAGGGAGGGGACTCGCAGCAAGGCTGGGCAGTGCTGGGCCACCCAGCTCCCTGCTCCCAATGCCTCTGCCCCTCTCTCCTGTTTCCTTGGCCTTTCCAACTGGAAGATTAAACAGAAGAAAAGAGCCAACCTGCAGAGCGGCTGGCAGGGCCCTTAAACACACACATGGAGCCTGGAGTGAAGCAAGGCCTACAGGAACAAGCAAGGGCAGAAAAACAAGAGCTGAATTCCTTAATCACATCAGGATGTGAGAGGCAGGGGAGGGACGGGGCGCCAATGTCAGCTCTTCCTGTACGTGTGCTGGAGGCTGGAGCTCAGGCCTCTGCCTCAACGAGCTCCATGGCTATAAACTTGATCCTGAAGCTGAACCCTGACACCCCCTCGCCCACCCTCCTCTCCCGGGGCTGCGGTGCTGCGCGTTATTAAAGCTCTCCCCCAGGTTCGGGTATGAAAAAGCAGCATCTGGAACTCATAGCAGCGCGCAAGATAGAGGCACACCAGTCGGACTGGCAGGAAAGGGCACGAGTGAAGTACACTCAGGAGACAAGGGCTGTGCACCACTTGCCCCCCCTGCCTCCCCCCATAAAATGCACACGCAGCTACGCTGGCTATAAATAGCAGAGCTGCAGGGCAGGCAGAGGCTGGGCCCCACAGGGGTGATTCTTCCTTCACCGAGGCGCACTCTTCCCGCACAGTACCTGATCTTCCAGTTGTTTTCCCTCTTGGCTTCCCATTTCCTTTCCCATGGCGTCTGGGACGGGTGCCACTGACACATATTTTCCACCCTTGAATGCCAGCAAAGGCTCTTCTTGTCCACAAAGGGCTTCCAGGAAATACTTCAGAACTGTGACCCTCTTGCAGTCGGCTGCAATAACCTACAGGGTGAGGACGAGGGGGTTGGGGAGAAGGAAAGGAAAACAAAGTCAGTGCAAAGGAGAGGCAGATGGACAAGGGCCAGGGGAACATGTTCAGGGTTAGAAAGTCCAGTGGGATGCAGGCAGCACTAAGCAGCACCACAGGGATGTGCGGGGTGCCCCTCTTCTTCTAAACAGGGATGGAAAGGCTTCGCCCATGCCTCACAGCCCAGTGTGCCCAGGGAAAAGGAGGCAGGGGAAGTCAGGACACCTAGCACCAAGCTGCATCCTGTTCTGCCCCCTCTGTACACCCCAGGGCTGCTGTAGAGCAGACAGCCTCCTGCCCAGCCCCACCTAATGGGGGAAAAGCCCTTCTGAAGTATGAGAGATGAATGATGTGGCCTATCCTTAGTTTTGTTTTGGCTCCATTGCCAGGTTCACCCCCCAAAGGCTGGGGAGGGATGCAGGTGTGAAAGCAGGGGGGTGGGGGCATGAGAAAAGCTCAGCCCCTCCTTGTCTCCAGCCTGACCCTGTCCCACAGGCCATCTCATGGACCAACTGGGGAGCCCTGTCAGGGAGGCTGCGACAGATCTGGCCAGAAGGAAACTCAATAGCTTGGGTAATTATCCAATTTATGAGGCTCTCAAATGCAGTTTCCAGAGCCCAGGAGCCCAGTGTCTCTGCAGCCCCCCACACGGCACAGCCTCTGCCCCACCCCAACCAGTCTTGGCTCAGACTTTGTCCCCTCACAGCAGAGCTCTGCACCTGCAGAGCTCTTCCCTGGGGCTTCCTGCTGACCAGAGTCACCCCTGAGGAGCAGCAGATTTATAGGGATAAAGTCAGCAAACAGGCTAGAAGTGCTAAGTGCTATGGAGACAAAGGCCATTCCAAAGATTGTCAGTGGACAAGGGGCAACAGCCACACACTGGGACACAGGAGGCTCCATCTGAATGTGAGGAGAAACTCATTTCCTGTGAGGGTGCCAGAGCACTGGAGCCGGCTGCCCAGAGAGGCTGGGGAGTCTCTTTCTCTGGAGAGATTCCAAACCTGCCTGGACGTTGCCACCCTGGGCAACCTGCCCTTGGTGACCCTGCTTTAGAAGAGGGGTGGAGTAGATGATCTCCAGAGGTCCCTTCCAACTCTCACCATGCTGGGATTCTGTTACTCTCTTGATGCCCCAATTCTTGCTGGCACCAAAAAACACCTTGGTTTTGCTCTGTGCAAAGCAGCCTCAGAGACCCCCAGCCCAAGAAAGTCCCTGCAGGATTGCAGGACCAGAATCTTGCAGCCAGGGCAAGGGCTGTGCTCCATACAGGTGACTCACCCAGACACCTTGCAGCCAGGGACAGAGACTGCTCTCCCCCTGCACCAATGCCACATAGCCCAGCCCTGGCTTGGTGGAGGCCAGTTGGGCACCCTGCCATGCTGGTGCTGGGGCTGTGCCATGGTGAGCAGAGGGCTGGCAGCAGCATGTGGTCCCACTGCACCAGGCTGCTGTGAGAGGAAACTTCTGCTCTTCCACAAAGCTGGCAGTTTCCTCTCTGTGGGCTAATTTTAACCAGCGTGCTGCTGCAGTGCGTGTCAAAAACCTGACCCTTCTCTGACCTCCAGCCTCCCACCCCAGTGATCACCTCCTGCACCCGCAGCCAGGGCCACCTCTGAAGCTGGGACCCTGCATCCCCCTGCACCTATGCTGATGGGTAGAGGGGAAGGAGAAGCTCCCTTCTCCCCATGGAAGGCTGCTGCTGCGGGCAGGGTGATGGTAAGGATGCAGTAATTCAGACAGCAAGGGACCTGTAACCACTGAGTCCGCTCCTAAAAAAAAGCATCCCATCGGACAGGGGGAAGGACAAGGGGATGCAGGTTCAGCAGCACTGGGAGCAGGTCAGGCTACTGGGTACCTCTTTCCTGGGACAGCTCTTAGCTGCCTGGGACATCCAGCCAGGAGCAATCCTGGCCAGTGTCACCACAGGAACATTTTCATCCTCCTGGCTCTCTTTTAGGAAGAATTATGCACCAGGGAAAGCCAGAAGGAAAGATAACAAAAGCAAAGCAGGGATGGCTGTCATGGGAAACATCCCACCAGAGAGCTCCAGGCTGCAGTGGACCTGGGGGAAGTGGTGGAAACCTCACTGCCTGCTTCAGCCCCAGCTTGGCAGGCTAATGCCGTGGAGACCTGGCCTGACTCATACGGAGTGACTTCAGCCCAGGGATTTTCCAGTGCTGGTATCTGCAGCTCCCTTGTGCCCAGGCTGCTGGGTGAGTGAAGCGCCCAGCACCGCTGGCACGGCTGCAGGGACATGCCTGTGGCAGCACCAGAGGTTGAGCCCTGATGCAGGCAGCCACACATGGTGGGATTCCAGGATGTGGCTGACAGCAGCGGCATGGTGAAGGGGATGCAGAAACCGTCTGTCTAGATGGAGAAGAGATGGGCAAGCCAGCCTGACACCATTCCTAAGGGACTTCTCAAGAGACCTCCAGAAATAAAAGCCATCACTTCTAGTTCAGGACCCATGAGGTTTTCATGAAAGGTTGGGTGCTGACACAGCTGCAGCACAGCTGTCTCTGCACAGCAAAAGCTTAAAACCTCACTGCTGGAGTCTCCTGGACCGGGAATGGATCAGGAATAGCACAAAAGAGCTCCCTTCACCCACGGCTGGGGCTGGGGACAAGGGCAGGTGGGTTTGCTCCTTCCTCCCCTGAAGAAGAAACAAGTAGGAAACAGCAGATTTCCTGCCAAGCCAGCACAGCACAGCCCAGTGCTTGAATTCAGCTCATCTGCTGGGGAGAAAAGAGCCCAACTGAAGGCCCATGACATAATGCCACAGCAACTCAACTCATGAACACATTTTTCCAGCCCACATGAATGAAAAACAGGGAAGGAGCAAATGCTCTGCACAGCCCCATCACGTGCAGCCCTGCTTGAGGAGGACATGGCACAGCCTGGGTTGCTGTTAGTCAGGTTGGCCCTGCTGTGGGGCAACCGAGCCTCTGAGATGCTGGGAAAGAAGTGACCTGTGACTGGCATCCAGGTCTCTCTTGAATGGTGGAGCGGGACCCTATGTGCCACAGAGCAACCTGCCCTTGCCAAATGCTTCCTGTTTTGGAGTGGAAAGGTGAGTGCCTGCGGTAGCTCAGGCATGCCCGCGGTAGCTCCAGGATGCCCATGGTAGCTCAGGCATGCCCACAGTAGCTCTGGGATGCCCAGGGCAGCGGGGATGGCCATTGAGGCACCTGTGGCTCACATGGTGACTCTCTGCTGCCAACGCAAGTGCAGCAAGGATGGCAGGAGCTGTCCCCATCCCTCCTGAAGGAACGGTCCAGTACAAAGGGACACTGTGTCGATGCGTTTGGTGATGTGGCACAGGCATCCCAGCCCTGGCGGGGAACACAGCCGCCCCGTGTGCCCTTCCCCCCAGCCCGTGCAGTGAGACAGCAGGAACCGAAAGCCTGGCCTCGAGTCATTGCTGCCTATTAAAATAGGCCTGACACGCAGGCAGCCGCTCACAAAGGAAAACTGAAACTGAGAATTGCTGAAGTGGTCTGGTGCCCCCGTCCCTGACCTGGGCTCAGTTCCCCAGAGGCCAGAGCAGCCGAGGCACTGCTGAGCCCCTCGCCACAGCGGTGCCTCCCAGGGACACATGGCTGGGGACCAGGCACGGGCGGCAGTGGCTCCGCCTGCGATTGCCATCATGATTTCAGCAGGGCCAGGGACCAGAGGTTTCTAATCTCCTGCTGCATCACCCAGGCTAACCACCAGCTCCCAGCACCAGTCACCCACTGGTGGGCTGGTGGCTGCTGGGACAGACTGATGAGGCTCATTAGCGCTCCAACTGCTAATTCACAGGTCATACTTTTATCTACTAATCACTAAGACAAAGCAGGACACACATTAACATAGTTAACTCCCTGTAGAGACCCATGGGGCTGCACAAGAACTGCACCAACTGTTGTGGTTTCAAAACCACTTTGCTTTGTCAATGCCACCAGGACCCTGTGTGTGTCACCTCCTGCCAGTAGTGAGCAGGGTACCAGGTCTAATGAGGGGGTCCCCAGATCTAATGAAGCTGATCCTCAGAATCACAGAAACATTCAGGTTGGAAAAGCCCCTCAGGATCACCAAGTCAAATCGATAACCCTATTCTACACTGTTCACCTTAAACCATATCCCCAAGCACCATATCCAAACAACTTTTAAACACATCCAGGACTGGTGACTCAACCCCCTCCCTGGGCAGCCCATTCCAATGCCTGACCACTCTTGCTGTGAAAAAATTATTCCTAATATCTAACCTAAACCTACCCAGTTGCAGCTTGAGGCCATTCTCTCTTGTTCTATCACTATTTACCTGTGAGCAGAGACCAGCACCAACCTCTCTATGGCCTTGGCCATATTTTCCATTGCAGATAAAACAGGCTGAAGGGAAAAGCTTCCCCCAGAACCACGTGCTGGCCTACAACAAGAGGAGGGCAGAGGAATCCATCACAAGGTGTTTGGCACCTGGCCCAAAGAAGATGTGGCCCTGACACTGGTGCATGTCCTCCAGGAGATTTAAGGGGAAAGAAGGGCCTGGCTCTGAGAGCTGCAAGTGCTGTGCCTGAGGGGACGTGCACCTGGTGCTGGTGGGGTGACACCACCAGAAACCAGCCATGGTCTTGTTTTGGGGGTCAGAGGCTTGCTTGGAGCCTGTGGCGGCGGGACACAGCCTCTCTGCCCCCTGTCCCAGCCCCTCAGCTCGGCACACAGCTCCCCTGCAGCTCAGCCAATCACTGTCACACCCTCCGCCGCCTTCAATCAACTTTTACAACTTGTTAATTTTACGCAGCGTCCTAAAGAGCAAATAACTGGGAGGCAGGAATGCAGACTCCTTCAGCTAGTCCAAAGAGCCTCGGGCAGCCAAGCCAGCTGTCCAAGGGAGCCCTGCTCAGCCGTGGGGACCTGACACACCCCACAAGGGGATTTAGTCTGGAGAGAGCTGCACTGTGCCCGTGGCTGCCTCTGGCAATGCCATGGTGCTGCCCACGTTGGGTTGAAGGACCCCGGCAACTTTTCTCTTGGCACAACATTAAGTCTCCACAGGCAAAAAGGAGGCAGTAGCTCTGGAGAAGGGTTTGCTCGGAGGCCAGGCTGCCATTGCCGGCTCTGCATTCCTGTGTGCAAGGGGGAGACACGAGCACATCCTGACAGCTGGATTCAGAAGGGGAAAAGGACATGAGAAGTTTGAGTCATAGCATGGAGAGATCCCATCCCAGATTCGGAGATGGGAACAGGATAGGGAGTGAGACTCAGAGCCAAGCTCCAGCAGAATCCAGCGTGGGGATAACACTGTTTTTGCGACATCAGTTTAAACAGGGCTTAGCTGAAGTAGCTGATTGATGCTGAAACCAAGAGAGCCTGAAACAATCTAAACCACGCAGCGTCTACATGCCCCAGCCGAAACATTTGCACTGACCCTGTGAAAACATGCAGGCAGGCCGTAGCTAAATGCCTTCCAGTGCCCTGTGCTGCCTCCTCCCATCCCCGGGGAGCCAGCTCGGAGGGCGGCCCAGAGCGCTGGAGGAGGAGCACTGGGGAAAGCACCCGGCTTGGCCTCAGCCCTTCTGGGTTTTCATCTCGCAGGCTCGCACAAGAGCTGGCCTGGGTTTAACCCTGGAGTTATCACAGCACAGATTCTCTGGGCTCATTCCTCAGCCAGGATACGGCTCAAGGAGCTCCTCGCCCTGCCCAGCCCCAAATGGCCACCTGGGTAGGGAGGACCAAAGTGTCTGTCACGGCTGGGCAGCAGCGCTCACAGCTGGATCACAGCCCTGGTTTCTGCAGCTGAGAGCTGACCCCAGCCACAGCTTTTCTCAAGAAACTTCTGATTTCGACTAATCCCACAAGCAGGCTTGGTGGACACAGCTTCTACATGCCTGCAGCTCCGAGCGTGACCCGAGAGAGCAACTGAGGCTGCGAAGGAGCCCAAACCAAGGCACTGTTGGCTCCGACATACCTTGCTGTTGCCCTGGCTCTGCTGGACCCAGTACCAGTATGGGCAGCAACCAGCACCAACCAGAGAGCACGTTTGGGGAAAGGATCCACCACCTCCACATCTGATGCTCTATCACAGCAGAGAAGTGCATCAGAAAACATCCAGGGAAGACAGCAAAGCTCAGAAGAACCACTCCAGTTGCTCTTTGTTGCTGCTGCTGGAGAACCACTTTTTCTGCAAAGCAGGAGCTCCCCAAAGAGAAAGTGCAGCTATGTCTCAGCCAAACCTCTCTTCCAACACCCCAAGCCTTGCAATAGGCACAGCTTCAGCCTCTGCTCTGGGGCACACTGTCTCAGATGAGTCATCAGAGCAGATGTGCTCTTGGACTGGGCAAACATCTCTGTCTTTCCAACCTTGGCCACATAGCTGAGCCACGACCGGAAAGTAGCATGGAGCTAACTGCCCACCACCACCACTCGGTCTGCTGAGCTAAGCTCAGCCCTGCTTGTACCACGTAGTGATGCAGAAAAGAAGCATGGATGATACAAAGGTGCAAAATGATAGATCTGAGCTGAGTCATCCAGTTTTTGGTGTCAGACATCAGCAGAAGCCCTGAGTAGCCTGCACAGATTCCTGTCATGAAGGGCCTCTAACTAACTGCACCCAAGGCACTGTCACTGCGGACATCAGTAGGACATGAAGCTGAGGCTGAAAGACATGGGGGAAGCTGTGAACAATTCTGGGGCTTGGAGCCTGCTCCCAGTAAGCCCTCCCCATAGGAGGGGATCCTTGCACCTGCAATCCGCTCCAGAGCTGTCCATCTGTCTGTCAGGGGCCCGTTCTCTCTCCCTGACTGGCACCTAGTGGCTGTGGGGCAGGAATACAGACTGACATTTTGTTGACCTAGGCCAGAAGACATTTAAAATTCCACATGGAAACCCCATGCTGCCACGGGTGTCCTCCTACATCCCTGAAACCGTCTGTGCTGTGCCACAGCCTGGCACTGCCCTGCAAAACATCTTACAGCTCCTCCAGACTCTCAGTGCAGCCAGCTCCTCTCAACTCTTCCCCTCCCTGGCTGTTTGTCCACCATAAAATATGTCTGAGGGTGCTGCAGGAATCTTTTGTGACTTGTGTGGAATAGTCAACAGCAAAGTCACCTGAAGCTGACACTGTGGATCGAAAAGCATCCTCCAGATCCCTATTGAGCTCCTGTGCCCAGGATAACCTTAAGGGCTGGCTCCAGTCCAGCTCGGGACCAACTGAAGCATGAGGAGCTACTCAGCCCAGACAGAAAAGTTTCTTATAGTTTCCAAACCAAGCTTGTGGCTTTTGCTGATGCTTGGAAAGACTTGCCCTGGTGTTTTATTCACCTCTTAAATGTGCTAAAGAATCTTTCTGTCAGTTCATCTCTCCATTGAGCAGCAGTGTTTGCAGCAGGGAGCGGTTGGCTCCAGGCTGCATCTGACACCTTGCAGGCAGGTTTGCTTTACTTAATTTTATCCCTACCAACCCATTCCTACTGGGCAGCTGTAAAATGAGAAGCAAGCATGACTCCAGTCTGGGTGTGAAGTCCCAGAGAAGATGATGGGGTACAGGGAGTCTCCACAGAGTGATGAAGATGTTTCATCCAGTTTGTGAGTGTGGCTCCTGCCTGGTTCTCACTGGGTCCTCAGGCATTGCTGCCAACAGCTCAGTGAGAGTTGGGAGCTTCCCGCTGCGAAATGCTGCCTTCGGTAAGAGCCTGCAGGAATTTCTGCAGGGTTTTCTGCTAGAGAAAGCATTTGCTTCCACATCCTGTGGCCACGTGCCCCAGAGCTGGGCACACCAATCCCCACAGCAGTAAAATACCTGGAGCAATTCTGCTGTCCAAGGGGAAGCCTTGTGCGCAGGATCACACCTTCCAATTGCTTGCTGAGAGAACAAAGGACTCAAAAATCACAGCTTTGAAAGTCCTGGGAAAGAGGATGGTGACTGCAGGCGTGTCACAGCCAGAGACTCCCTGTCATAGACACCTCCATGCCTTCCTCTCTACCACCCCAGCTCCTAGCACACCCCCAAACCTCCCAGGGATACAAGAAGAAAAGTTTAGACTGTAAAGCCAAGCCAAGTCCAAAGCAGACCACTCTGCTCCTCCCTGGCAGATCCCACTGGGACACTAATCAAGGAAGACAAGTCCCTGAACACTGCCACAAGGCTATGGTCACAGGCTGGGGAAGGAGTAAAGCAAGACCTGTATCCCCAGGGATGCCAGTTTGGCACTACTGCCACTCCTGCAGGGCACAGGCTGTTCTCCCTGCTGCAGGAGTCTCCAGTCCTTTCCTTTTCAGGGACTGGGGGAATTTATTTCCTCTGCCATTTCGAAGGATGCCTGCCTTGCCAGAGATTGTTTTGCAGAGTTAAGAAAGATAAGAAAGTGGTTAGCAGGCTCTTCAGTGGAGGAAGGGAGGATTGCTTAGTAAGGGAAAGGGGACGCGCTCCGCTCTCGGCAGACATTCACTGCCCTTCCTCTGAGGTCACCTCTCAGAGGAACATCGCTTGTGTTGGGGATGAGGCCAATCCATCCCCACACCTCTCCACCCCTGGCTTGTCATGGGTACATCTGCTTATGGGGCCACGCTGTGCTGGTGTGACCAGAGGAGCAGTTCTTGTGCCAGGACAAGGCTCTGTCTCTCTTGGAATCTGGGAAATGCAGCTGATGAAAGTTCAATCCAACGTCTTGACTGCAAATCTCAATGTGATCTTGCAACAGCAAGAGCCCTTTTTGCAGGGTATATAGAAAAAAAAAAAGGCAGGAGCCAAGTCCAGGTTGTCCATGCCATGGAACCCCATCTGTTTCAGAACCTCCCTGTTTCAGAAAGCACCTCTTGAGCAGTGGCATTCGCAGAGAGGAAGGCCTGAAGATGCATAATTCCTGCGGAACGTTGTCTGTTCCCAGCACGCCAACGTGCTGCAGTGCTATGTGGAGATCCAGCTCAGCTTCTCTGCACCCTCCACCCACCCCTCACACCCAGGCATCATGCACTGCAGTGGGGCAGAGGAGACATTTTGCTCTCACTGACAGCATGAGCTGTCATAAGGACTGCCCCATGGAGACAACTGGACAAGTGCCCCACGATTTGGCCCACAGAGTGACTCGGTGGTTCCTGAATCCACAGGACAAGACACCAGTGTCTGGAGTAGCAGACAGCTGAGATGGTGGGAAGTGGAGTGGTGGAAGAAAAAGAGTTCCAAGTCAGGAACAAGGAAGCAGAAATGAGGATCTACATACAAAACCAGCAAAAAATGGTGAAAAGCAGAGCTCACCCTCACAGCATCCACCTGCCCTGCCCACACCATCCACCTCTCACCCCACCAGCGTGAACTCTGCCACAGGCAGTGAGGAAATCAATAACACCCATGGCATGGTGGACTTCCACCTCTGAAGGTGTTAACAGGCCACCACCTCCCTCACAAACCTGCCTCCCGACCTCGGCAGCAGGAGGGAGAGGAGAGGTAAAAGCTGGAATATTCTGCCTGGTCCTGGCAGGGCCAGTTGGGAAGCCGTTCCTGTGAGTTTACACAGCTTATACATTCTCCATGCAGTTCCTGGACGCCTTCCACCACAGATGAGAGTTTTATGTCGAATTTTAAGTTTGACCACAAATATTTAAACTTCCTTGGACCACAAATGCTGTATCTTCTTTGTGGTTGAGTTGGCACCACATGAGTATTTACAGATCTCTATATGTCTGTCTGTCATTTAAATCTTGCGGAGGTGCCAAAGGCTTCAAAAAGTGGAGGGGCTCCTCAGGCAGAGCCCCTAATTCCCCCTCTCTGCCCTTCATTACAGGCAAGGGAGAGGTGCTGGCCAAGCCCTTGCAGAGGGCACAGCATTTCAAACTCACACCCTGTTAAGCTTGCTTTTCAGAGAATGTCATCTGAGATCCCCCTGTAACTTCCCCAGCTCCTTGCCCTGGTGGATATTTGAACCAGGATGAAAGTCTTTGGAATTTTCTCCTCTTCTGTTAGGAAACTTGGGATTTCTGAGACTACAGGAGACTGTTTTAATGAGAACTGCTAAAACCCCCTAAAGCAGCACAGCTCCCACCTGGCTGCTGCTCGCAGCCTTCCCATGGGTGTTTTCACTTCCTCAAACACAAGCAATTCTCAGAGGGTGACAATCCTGACCTCCTGAACTGGGATCTTGCTCTAGGGAAACTGGTTAGAGGGGTTAGCCTCAGTGGCAGAACGGTACTGAATTCAGGGATGGTCGTTCAGCCAAGAAAACACAAGCCAATAAAAACCATAAAAGGTCCCTTCTAAGTACTCTGCCCCAAGGGAATTCTGTGCTGGTGTTGTGCAGAACTGGACAGGTAGCAGAGAGCTGAGGGTCCCTGAGCTCACACCCAGCCAGGTGGGCAAATTATGGGGGGCAGCAGCCCAAAATCTGAGTTAATGTGTGCACACCGATGGAGTCAGGTTCTGTGTGTTTCATTTCCTTCAGACTTTTTAGTCTGGGACACAAATTGGATGCTTGCCTCACCAATTTTCGGGGAACTTTACAACACGTAGCAGTGTGGTAGACGCTGCTCCTGCAATGTTGTTTTTACCACTCCAAGGACCCAAGCCACCAGCTGGTCGTGGCAGCACCCAGGGAGCTCTCCTGCACATCCCACCACAAAACAATTGCGTGCCAGGGGCAAAAGCCCCAGCGACCAGAGCTGCCCACATCAGAGGAAACAGACACCTGAGTCAGAGCACTGCGATGAGAACCCTGCGCTCCACAAACCAGAAGCCAGACTGAGCAACGTCAGCTGCAAGCTGCCCCAGCGCTGCTCCGCACGGCTCACGGCCCCGGCCGCTGCTGGGGAGCTTGGGGCACTCCGGCTGCCCTCAGCTTTGGAGGCTGAAAGAGAAGTGGCTTTGCTTTGAACTAGCAAGCAAGCAAAGCCCACGTGAAAGGGCAGCTAACGGGGCTGCGGTTGCCGTGTGCAGAGGGAGGAGTCCTCTCATCATCGGCTCCTCTGTCGAGGCTACCACGAAATTCCCTTGAAAACAGAGGGTGGGGATAGGGAAGGCAATGCACTAACACCAGAAAAATGCCACCACAGCTTGGTCGGCTGCGACACCACAGCCCCAGAGACATCAGCAGCGCTGGCATTTCCACCAGCCGCAAGAACCGCACTGGCAGTGCGCTCCCGGCTGCTCGGGGCAGGGAGGGAAGCAGCTCACACCACTTCCAGCAGCCACTTCAGGGAGGGACAAACTGTGTTTTACTTTACAGTGAAATGCTGCCACTTAGGGGACTCCTGATGACGTTCTTGTGCCTGAGAGCCCATGTCCTCTTCGAGAAGGGGCTGCTCCAAGCGAGACTCACTCCATTAGGCTACCAGAGAGGTAACTTTACGCACTGGATGCGAGCTGCAGCCTGAGCAGTCCCTGCTCTGACTGTAAGGCAGCAGCGAGCACAGCTCTGCTACTTATACCCAGCACTCAGCTCTTTTGGCAGGTGATTAATGGCCTGAGTCTTGCAGTCACTCGCTTCCAGCAGAGCTGCAAACACACCTAGGGAAGGGAAGGGAAGAAGGAATTGGAACGGCGGCTGTTGGAGAGGAAAAACTATTTGCTGTGTCTCTCTTTTCTGCAGAGCTCCTCCTCCTGGGAGCGGGATGCTGAGCACAGAGCAGGGCCCCAGCTCCCAAACGGAGGAGCTGAACCAGAACAATAGGGTGGGGACTCTGGATGGGCCTCGACAAGTGGGGTGGGCTGGAGCAGGGGCACCGATCCATCCTTTTGACTTCATTCACACTTGCAGCTGCATTAGAGACATTTCCTGAAAGCACAGTAGGAAGAGAGGGGTATTCACTCACTCCACCCTCCATCTAACACTGTCCTTGTGATCCAGCTGCGCACCGAGAGCCAATTCTGGCCTCTGGCAGAGCTGCCGGCCAGACATTACAAGCGCTGGTGTGAGCAGCACAGGTCCCCACCCGATGAGCAGCACACAGACGTGGAGCAGAGAGGAGGGGTGCTGCAGCTAGCGAAAAATCCCCCATGATCAATGTAGGGAAATGGCGACCATTTGAGCGTGTCCAAGATGGCCCTGAAGTGGAAAAGGTGACAAGACTGAGATCTGAGCCTTTGGGCTTGGCGACAAGGCAAGGTGCAGCCATCAGCTGATGCCACACGAAATCAGGCAGAGCTGCACAGGGCCCTTGAGGCAGGATCCATGCCATGATGCCGCCACCTTGGGGTGACTGTACCACCAACTCACCTCCCAGCAATGCCACAACCTGCAGCACCAAGCAGAGGACTGAAAACAGAGTGGCATGGCCTGAGCCTGACTCACGGCAGCCTGTGCGTCCCTGGCGCATTCTGATCCTGCATGTGGAGCCTGAAAAACAACTTCTTTCCCCCCAACCCCCAACTGAAAAAAAAAAAAAAAATCCCCAAACCAGCCACTCTCCTCCAAATCTGGAGTTACTCAGTCTGACTCACACCAAGGCTCTCCTAGCTCTGCTGGCAGAGCCTGCACATACCTAGAGTGGGCTGTGCAGGCTGTGCCGGTGATGCCCGTGCTGCACCGCACACCTGGAGCTTTGGCACATCCCTGACTGCCAACAATGTGAGCTTGCTGCAGCCAAGCTCATTGTTTTCAGCTTCAAACTTCAACCATTTTTGGTGAATCCCTGAATTAAAATAAAAAAAAAAAAGAAAAAAGACACTATAACTTTTTTTTTTTTTTTAAATGGGAAAAGTATTTCTTTCATTCTCCCATAACACGAATCCAGCAAACATGAAAAACATGAACCCAAACCAAAGCTCAGACATCACATCTGGGGAGAGACCAAGCATGGAAAATTTTAATCCAAAGGTTAATGTTTGGGAAGCTCCGAGTGTGTGAAAAGAAGGGTTAGATGGGTGCTGCTCCGCGGCTTAAACAGTTGTTGCCGCCAAGTGGCGGCTTTCAAACGGTGCCTGCCTGCCCCAGCCCCGGCACTCGGGGTCAGAAGCTAAAAGAGAAAACAACTGAAATCATTGGAAGCAAACAAACAGTCAGATCAGATGCTGGAAAAGCCAAGCGAGGAAGGAGCCAGCAGCACAAAACACAGCTCGAGTCCTGTGACTGCAAACAGCCTCCTGACTTGCCTGGGGTGACTCGCACCAAACCAGATGGCAGCGGTGCCTCTCCTCACCCTCTCTGCTCCCCTGAGCTCTCCTGCTCTATTTCTGCTGCTTCACCATCACTTGACAGTCCCATGCCACTCCTGTCCCAACTGTTATCTCCACCTCCTTCGTTTTCTGCTTTGCAGGATCACACTCCAGTGGTTAGCACAGCTTTGTTTTTTTTTTCCCACTCAGCAGCCTGAAGCTTCAGTCTATACCCAGAACAACCTTAGAACCCTTTTGGTTGGAAGAGACCTTTAAGACCATCAGTCCAACCATTAACCCAGCACTGACAGTCACCACTAACCCATGTCCCCCAGCACTGCATCTACACAGCTCTCCAATCCCTCCAGGGATTAGGAAATGTTTATTCACCAAAAGGACTGCCAAGGCCTGGCACAGGATGCCCAGGTCAGTAGAGAAGCCTCTGTCCCTGGATGGATTTAAAAGCAGTGTAGATGTGGTGCTGAGGGAATGGTTTAGTGGTGACCTGGCAGTGCTGGGTTAATGGTTGGATTTCATGATCTTAAAGGCCTCTTCCAACCAAAATGATTTCATGATTCTATGCCCCTGTTTTCCCCACATCCTGCCTTCCAAATGCCTTTGTCTTCATCTTCTGCATTAGATTATGCCCTTTCCAGAGTGATTCTTCCAGACACTAGGAATCTCTCTCCCCCAGCTATAACAGAATAGCATCCTAATTGCCTTTGTTAGGGACCAGGCGGCGCTTGTAAAATCCCCAGGTCTGCTCGCAGGGCTCTATCAGCTCTAACAATGGCTTAAAAGCAACAGGAGTTACAGCATCGAGTCCTCCCACATTTAACTAAACACAAAGAGAAGGGACCATGTGTCTGCAAAGGCAGCCATGCCAGGTGGCTCCCCGGGGCTGGGAAGGGAAGGCACCCGCAGGCGTGAGAGCATCCGGCGGAGCTGTGCCGCTCGCTGCGCCGCTTCCTGGGATCAGCCTGAGCAGAGCTGCTCCTGGAGGTAGCTCAGATGGGCTTCAAAGAACTGCAGCATCCCCGCCCATGGGCTGGGCTGCTTATCCCCTCACCCAGCCTGCAGCCTTGCCAGCCTGCCCACTGCACCCTGTTCCCAAGCCCTGCTGTTTCTGACCTGTTATTGCTCAGTCCAGGGAAATGGAGGCTCAAGGGGAGACCTTCTCACCCTCTACAACTGCTTGAAAGGAGACCGGAACAAGATGGGGAGTCAGTCTCTTCTCCCAAGTCAACGAGTGACAGGACAAGAGGAAATGGCCTCAAGCTTCACCAAGGGAGGTTTAGGTTTGACATTTGGAAGAGTTTCTTTCCCAAAAGGGTTGCCAAGGCCTGGAACAGCCTGCCCAGAGCACTGGTGAAGTCCTCATTCCTGCAGGGATATAAAGGCTGTGTAGATGTGGTGCTGAGGAACGTGGTTTAGTGGCAACTTGGAGGTTCTGGTTTAACAGTTGGACTTGATGATCTTAAAAGCCTTTTCTAATCAAAACAATTCTGTGATTCTATGATTCCATGCCCAACCAAGGTATGCTTGGCAGCAGCAGAATGCAAGACTGTCTCCCAGACACAAGGAGACACAGTAAGCTCCATCCTGGGCTAAGATGGACCACTTTGCATCACTGGAGAGGTCCACCCATGCTGTTGTGCCTGGGTCACTACAGCTGGCAGGCTATCACCACCTCCTGCAGGTCTCCAGAGTGCCACTTGCAAAGCCAGGAGCTCTTTTCCAGACAAGCCCTTCCTACAGCCACAGAAGGTTTGACTTTTCAGTATATTGCAACAGAAAATGGCCATGTCCTGCTGCAGAGAGAGGGGGAGAGAGAATCTCCCAAATAACTGGGATGTCATACAGTGCTCTCCCCAGCATGGTGATGCTGACCAGAGAAGCATGGTGAGGAAGATGGATTATGGAGTTCAGCTCCAAAGATGCTAATCTTGAATGGGTACAAGGTGTCAGACACAAATGGGCTGCTGGAGGACACACAGACACTGGCCAAAGAAGAGGACAGGGGGAACTGTCAGTTGCTGGTAAAGCATTTCTCCAAAAAGATGAGAGAGAATGAGATAGCACCAAAATGTAAATGGTCCTTTAACAAACCACTGCATCAGCCAACTCCAGACCAGATCTGCATGAGTAGGGCCTTGCTTAGCTGAGATAGGACCCCCAAAATCTAGGTGCCTCTCAGGTAGCTCCCCAACTACACTTCTCTCTCTGCAATAAGAAACCTAAATCTGCTCATGACTGAGTGCAGAAGCATGGAGAGAAAGTCAGAAAGAAGAAAGCAGAAGCAACATTGAGAGACCCTCGGGATCTCTGTGGCCACTGAACATTTATCTAAGCTTAACCTAGAAAAGGGCTCTGCAAAAGGAAATGTGCCCAGCACCTCTCTCCAGGCTGGGGAGGGGGCTGCAGGGCAAGGGCTGATGGCAAGGATGACATCCAGAGAAGACCTTGTGGAGAAGCTGAAGGGAAATGGTGGCAATGCTCACCTGCAAAGGGAGGGCAAATGTGTGGTGAGAGACATGAGCAGAACCAGCTGGCAAAGCCAGGGCTCAGGACTGGGCTCACCCAGGCTCTGTGCGGATGGCAGCCTGTGCTAGCATGCTCAAAGGAGCCCCAACAGAGGACAGGCAGGCAAGCTCCAGCTGCCCATGGACCATAGCTCCTGCTCTGTGCTCTTCAGCCCTCCAGCCAAGGGGGAAAATAAAATCACAGCAATTTCTATTAGCAAGAATATAAAGACTTGGAACCTCTGGGCTGTGTCTTGACAACTAATTAATTACCAGGTAGCATCCCCTTGAAGCTGCCAACACAGCACACACAAGTTCCAGCACGATTTAGGGAGAGAGATGAACTTTACAATCAACTCTAGAATTTTACTTCATCTCCCGCCACCATCTGAGATCCTGGGGGAACAGGAAGGGGTGGCAAGAGGCAAACTCTGAAGCCATCTGGGATCATCATTAACTCGTTCACTCATGGCCTCTGAAACAAAACACCAACTGCGCTGGGAGCAGCAGCTTTGAGCCAGATGAGAGCTCCTCCTGCTCTCACTTTCTTAAATGCCCTTCTGCCAGTTTTTGCAGTGGGTGCCCATCCTTTTGTAGCCCACACTGGCCCTCAGGGCTTTGGCCGTCAGGGCAGCCAATCTTTGAAACTAGTAAGAGCAGAAATGGCTTTTGGATGGTTTCAGGTGAGACATTATTTGCTAACAGAGGAGGGAAAAAACAACAACAAACCAAACAAACAAACAAAACCAACCCACAAACACCAAACAAAAAAACCCCAAACAAACAAACAAACAAGATTAAAAAAAAACCCAAAACCCCACACACACACAAAAAAAGAGAAATGAAGAAATTTGTCAAGAAAGCAGAGAAAAAGGGCAGGAGGAGGTGGACAGAGTGACCACTGCTGACAGAGCTGCGATGGGAAAACACAGAAAACCCCACAGTGATGATGCCTTATCTTAACTCCAGTGACCAAGAGCCCCAAGCTTGAGCTTACTGACTGGCTGGTGTGGCTGTGCAGTGCCACACCTGGCTGGTCCCTCACCTCCAAACACATCCCATTTCTCTCTCTCCTCAACAGAGCATTTCCCCTTCCAGTTGATTACTTGCCAGTTGTTATGGGATTGGCATATCAAGGCAGTCACAGAGCCACGCAGTGCATCCCCACACACCAACTACATCATGCTGGAAGAAAGCAGCCTCCCTATCTCAGGCAAGCAAAATCTGCTGCTGTAAGCATCTCCTCCCCTCTCTGAGCTTGGGACAATAGGATCAAAACCTCAGAGCAGCCCAAGATCATTTCCAGAAGGACACAAAGGGGTAAAGGCTATCTAGGCTGCAGAGGTTGCAGATGACAGCAGTGGACACCACGAACCACTGCAGTGTGCCAAACTTTATCTCATGCAGTAAAAAAAGATGATGGCAAACTGAGCTGAAGCTCAGGACTTGTGACCTGCTGGAGAGCACTGAGCTTGGGCAGCCAGGCCAAAAGATGATTAAATGTAAGCCCTGTGGCAGCACTGTGAGGTCTGAACTAGAAAACACATGAAATATGAAGACATTTGAGGAGAGTCATCCCAACTTCTCAGGCTCTAGAGACACAAGGAGATGGGATATGCTGTTCAGCTTGGCACAGGTTAACTGAACTATGCAGAACCCCAGGTAGCATCTCAGAGGGCTGCTTTTGTCTGCACTCAAAGAGTGTTATGAAATTAACCATCAGCAATATCCTCAACAGCATGTGGAGATAGTGCTGTGTTTGAGTACTGCCTTGAGGAGACATTTCGCATCTAACAACTCTCCCAGGTCACCACTTGAGGCAAACCTGGGAGTCAGCTTGTCTTGAGTTGGCAGCTTTTGGGCCCAGAAGCCTCTGTCTCCCTGCTCCAGCTCTACTGGTGGCCATGGATTTCTTCCTTAGACAGCAGGACAGCCACAGGTCATTTTGCTCAGGTGCAAATGTTCTAGGCTAAGCCAAAACATTTATTTTCTTTTTTAGATTTACTTGATGTAAGTCCAAAAACTGAGATGACATCAAAGAGCACATTGAGTAGATCCCCTCCAGAAACACACAGGGACTTTACCTCGTTAGTACAAACACAGTTCCCCTGCAGACTTCCTGGGAACAGCTGAAGCAGTTCAAAAACCAGCCTGCACATCACAGGGCTGGGGAGGAGCTCAGCTCTGGCCCAGGATTGTTGACAACTCTTTCAAAGCCCACGCAGGATCACACACAAAAACTGTCACAGCCCTGGGGGGGACACAATTATCTTTGTCCCCAGAAGATAGACTGTAAAGGCAATGGAAGGGTAGGAGCTCTTTCAAGAAACAGCCAAGGAAGACATGCAGTCTGAAAGGAAAGAGAAGATTTAGGTGATGGAGTGATCTAACCCTCCTAGAGATGATCAGTGGTTGTTCCTCATGAGCTACAGAGAGGGATGTTCCTTTAGGTTTCCATGTTGAAAGAGTCCCTCTTCTTCTGAGCTGCCAATAGCTCTGTCCCTGCTGCAGTCCCCAACTTGGGTCTGCCACTGGCTAGGCTCTGAGGTCACTTCCAGAGTGATGAAGGAGACCTGCAGGAGTCCAGGCTCAGCCATGGCACAGAGTGACACTCAGGAGACGTGCAGCTTCCTGGAAGAGCTGGAACTGATGTGCAAATAATGAGAGAAAAATGTGGGGCGAGGGAGGGTTAAGGAGAAGATTAGTCTGGGGCACACTCTGGGAGATACACAATGTTAAGTATGAGGGCAAAGGAAATGAAAACTGGAAACTCAAACATAGTCAAGAATCCAATCCCAGCCTGGGCAGGAAGTTTACACTCTGCTTCTAAATATACATGTTTTTAAATCAACAAGCTTTCTGGTTCCTCAGCTCCACCATGCAACCACACAGGAGAACTAACCAGAGGAAGGCACTGCCAAGCTCTGCCCACAGGTGACAAGGTCTGGATGATGGGAATCTCTGCCATGCCCCAGCAGGGAAGCACTGAAGAAGCTCCAGGAGAGCAGGTTTCCTGTCTCTGATCACCCTGCCCAGCTCACCAGTGCCCAGTTCCTCTCACGTAAGCTCTCCTGCAGTCTCCAAGTGTGGACCACAAGGAGAGGAAGCGATAACCTGTAGGCATGAGTCAGTTGTGGTGCCTCTTTCCTTCCTGCTCTCTGGCCACTGCATTCACACTCAGCAGTCAGATAGTCACATATTTTTTTAATTTGATATAATTATCTCCTAGAAATTACTGTACACAGCCTCTTGGGATCTAAAGCAATTAAGTGAAGATAAATTTCTTTCATGGAGCAAGCTGTCAAAGGATGAAGCAATTTCATTCCCCATTTGAAGTGGAAGCTTTGGGTCATGCATGGTTTATTTGAAACAATGCCATCACCTAAAGCTGCTGATCTTATCTGTCTCTCTCCGTCTCTCCATTTCAAACTGCTGAAGATGTGCAGCGTGGCACTGCCTGAAGTGATGACATCTGGCACCAGGCCAGCTACAGAAACAAGCTGCTCCTCCCCAAGTCTGAGTGCAAGAGGCCAAGCATTCCTATTAAAAAGGGGGAAACCGAGGTGAAATCTGGGAAGAGCTGCAAAGTGGGAATTCTGCCCAAGGGAAAAGGAGAGCCATGAGCTACAGGAGCAAGGAAGTGCTTGCAGGAAGAGGTGGCACCGCCCAAGGCAGGGTGGGAGCATGTGGCACATCTCTGAAGGGTAACACTCTAGCAGGCTTCCTCTTTATCACCAGGCTGCCCTGAAGCCATCTGAACCAGGTTTTGAAGATTTCTTCACAAGGCACAGCCCATGCACTTTGGTCTGTATGAGAAGAGACATGGCAGGACAGAAATTACATCCCACTGGCACACACACATGCGAAGTCTCTCAGAGGTTCCAGCAAATTCTTTCCTGTTCTCACAGTTCACCATGCCAAGATGTTTCATTATGGGCACCCACACCCCCCTCCCAAAACATAAAGTAACAGATTTAAATAAACCATTCTCCAAAATGTTGGCTTTTATTCTGAAAAGGGGAGGATGGTCAGAGATGCTGTGGAGCAAAAGAATGAAGGTTCTGCTACCTCCACAGGTGAAGCACTGAGGATGCTCAGATCCTCCCAGGGGAGGAAGACATGCTCCACATCCCACGGGATACAGGCACCAGTCCAACCAAGCTTTGGATCCTTAAACAACCTAAAAGTGCCACTCTGCCAGCTGAACAACTTTTACCTAACTACTGGGATGAAAAAGGCAGAGGACATCATGAAGAACAAATATGAATGGATGCTGAAATCCTTGTGCATATTGCTGACAGCAAAGCACTCCCACTCATGCCACAAGAAGCCAACACTCCTCCCGAGTGTGCCACGGGCAGGGAGCATGGACAGCAGCAGCTGCTCCTGCTGACTGCACTTCTGTCATCTCCTCCACATCATTCATGCAGCCTTCAGAAAGGCTGCCCTGGGTGTTCAGTCTCTAAGCCAACCAATACTCATGTACTGACACAAAACAGGGCAGGTAATGGCCTGGAAACCAGGCCCCAACCTTCCAGTGGTGGCCAGCATTGCACAGATGGTTCCCTGATGCAGAGGTCAGAGGCACACTGTGATTTGCTGGTACCCTCAAGGCTGCAAGCCCCTCAGTGTCCCCAGCCAGCACTTCCACCCTTTGCCCATTTTTCTGTTTGGCAACAGAAACACAGAATGTCAGGGGCTAGAAGGGACCTCAAAAGATCACCCAGTCCAACTCCCGCTGCCAGAGCAGGATCACATATAGCAGATGACAGAGGAACACATCCAGGAGGGTTTTGAATATCTCCAGAGAGGGAGACTCCTCAAGTGCCCTGGGCAGCCTATTCCATCTACACACTTGCAATGATACTACCACCATGATACTACCACCCAACACATCCATACAGACATTCATTCTCATTCCCACCTAACCAGATTTATCCACACAACTCCCTTTCAGCTTTCCAGCCTACAAAGATTTATCTTCATAACTTCAGTGTTTCCCATGTGACTAAGCCTCTTGAACATTCAGCAGGCACAATACACTTCCAAGCCATGGGGTGTCTCTCCATGCTGATACCTCTCCCTTACCATGTCAGAGCAAGTCTCAAGGCACAGGGAGGTTGTGAGGATGCTCACGTCTAAAAGGAGGTTCTAAAAGGAGGTTATAGCTATGGATGTGAAAACAGGCAACTGCTGAGAAAATTCAGCTGCCAGGGCCCCAGCTGATAAGAGCATCCCTCCCATCAGCTGTCTGCAAAGCTCAGAGCAGTGATGGTCAAACCTGTGCTCATTAGGACAAAACAGTTACTGGTACTGGAGGGAGTTACCAACATCAGCTGGTGACAGGTACAAGTTCAAGAAGCATCTTAATGACTTAGAGTGTAAACATGATCTCCAGAAGGGGCTTCAGCACCTGATAAATGGTAGGTCACAGGCACGACCTGGAAGCACTGCCACATGGCTGCCTCCCTACAGGACATGCCACGTGTGGGCCAGGCATCAGGTGACCTGACACAGCACTAGAAGGACATAGCAAACTCTGTTCCTTCCTCCAAGAAAAATGCTTCATGGTTCAGATAAAGGCAGAATCAAAATGTGAATCTTCTGCTGTTCACAAACAGAGCAGAGCAGGCAGGCAGTGACTTCCCAGAGCTCAGAAAACACATCTGTCTCCATGCTAAGAATTTGTGTTTATCTATCTACCTACTTATGCCAAGTACAGTTTGTGGAAAGTCTTGGTTGCCCAGAAAAGTGGTAGATGGAAAAATGCCAGGTCATGTTGGACTGGGCTCTGATCAACATGATCTACTTGAAGATGTCCCTGCTGGCTGCAGGGAGGTTGGACCGGATGTCCTTTAAAGGTCCATTCCAACATAAACCAGTCTGATTCCATGAAAATGTGTAGAAAGTTTTGGGAGGGACCTTAAAGATCATCCAGTTCCAACCCCCTTGCATGGGCAGGGACATCTTCCATTAAACTTTCATTGTAAGGGTGACAGAGCACTGGAACAGGCTGCCCAGGGAGGTTGTGGAGTCTCCTCCAAGAGCTCTTCAAGAACTGCCTAGATGTATTCCAGTGTGACCTGCTCCGGGTGATCCTGCCCTGGCAGAGGGACTCGACCAGATGAGCTTTTGAGGTCCCTTCCAGCCCCTGACATTCTATGATTCTACGATAAACCAGGTTGCTCAAGGCCTCATCCAGGGTGGCCCTGAACACCTCCAGGGAGAAGGCATCCACAACCTCCCTGGGCAAGCTGTTCCAGTGTCTCACCACCCTCACTGTAAAGAATTTCTTTCTAGTACCCTTCCTAAGTCTGCTCTCCTCAACCTTCAATCTGTTCCCTCTCGTCCTATCACTACAAGCCCTTGTAAAGAGCCTTGTAAAAAACGACTAGAAATTAGCACAATTATTGTCACCATTCCTCATACATTAACTTGGAGACAAATATTTGCTACATATGGAGGAGAAAATGCTTTCTGTGCAATGCTGGCATGCAAAATGTTATGGGAAAACTTTGTTAATTTAAACAAGGGATGAAGTTTACCTCATGTTTAAGGAAATACAGGCAAATATCTTATGGGGAAAAATGGGATTCAACGATCTGCATTAAACAGCAGGGTTGGTGCCCCACCACAGATGGAGTCAGATCAGCAGCAGTTGCTCACACAAGGGCTGCATTTGGGCAGAATTTTAACACTTCCCAGTGAACCTTCACTCAGTATCCCCTCATCTTCCTAAGGGACAGGGGTGGCCTGGGGCTGAGGCACTGGCCTCAAAGCCTGGGTATCAGGGGTTTGTTCTCATCCTGTGAAGCTAAGGTTTCCTGTGGGACCCAGGTCAGTCCCTCAGCCTTTAGTACCTCTGCTGCCAATCTCCAACAAGGAAATGGCTTTTCCTTCTGCCCTAACGTGTTGTGGATATGTTCATTAATGCCTGGGAAGTGCTTTGACTTCAATGACACCGAGAAAAGAAAATCCTAAGTAAGACCATGGTGGTGTCTTCTCGTTCTGATTTGGGATGTGGCAGCACAAGGGCACTGAGGGTTACAGCTGAAGCTTGTCGTGGGAGCTGGGCTCTCCATCCTCACCCAAGACTCAGCCCAGCGCTGGCAGAAGGATTTGGCACCCATAAAAACAACACAAGGTCCAGCTGGGAGCAGCAATGTGGGGAGCAGACTCCAAGCTCAATGACAGAGGTCACCTTCCGTCTCCCGTAGAGACAGAGTAGATCCCCATCTGTTATTTGGGCTGACCACTCCCTGCATTCCACCCCGTCCACTTCTCTGGCAAGCTTCCCAGGACCTGGATCTTTCTTATTTGGGATAACAATGAGGAGTTATTAATTGGGTCTTTTTTCAGGTTTCCTGAGGTCCTTCCAATGGCTGTGTTGGTAGATACCACAGCCATCAGCGTTGTCAGCAGGGGTGTTTTAAGCATCCCACTTGGCCAAAGACAAACCAGGGTCACCCCTGAAGCTAAGCCACAGGTTTAGGTTACGGACTGAGTTTAGTACCAGAGTGCAGAGTCTGAGCTGCAGTGGAGCATCCAGCTGGCAAAGTGCAGAGGCAAAGAGGTAACTCTGAATTCCAGGGAGCCTCTGCACAATCAGAAGCACCACATCAACTCTTGAGCACCATAAAGATTGTCCAGAGAGAGGCCACGCTTCATGGTCAGGGACAGGCTTGGCCAGCCAGAGCAGCCTTTCCATTTCCTCAAAGTTTCTCTGGGTAGCAATAAGAGATGGCTCATTGGGAGGGGATCCAGCATTAATGGTGTTTTAATGAGGCCTTTCAATATACTTACAGACTAATCAGCAAATTCCACGAGGTCTGGACTCTACTTTGTCATTTCCACTACACTAAAGTCATGGTGAATACCTCTCTTATAGTCAGAGCTGCACACTGTCTGGGTCTGATGTCCTGCCAAGATGTGGCAGGTTTTGTGCCATTAGGGTGCTGATGAGGCCCTTACCTGCTGAAAATCCCCATGGGAAGTGAAGGGTGCACACAGCATACACCAAGGAGGTGCTGCACAGGAGACATCATGGTTTGACTTGGTTCTCCTAGGTCACTCCACTGACGCCAACTCTGAGAACATGCAGTCACTGAGTTCCTTGAATAGGACATTTCCTGTTTCCCAAGAGTCTGTGCCCAACCTCTGGAGGCAGCTTTTAGGCCAAGAGGGCTGAACACAATAAAGTTTTGCATCTCATTACATAAACCTGGCCTGATGGTGACAGAAGTGAGGATATTTGACAATCGGATCTGCCTCAAAAGATCCATCACTACCTGAACCCAGGCATGGGATGAGGCTGAGTTACCCTGCCAGGCTCAGCAGCTCCCAGAAAATGCTTTAAAAGAGCCTTTTGCTGACACCAGAGCCAACCTGTGCAGGAGGCCACACATGGTGATGCATATGCACAGCTCATGCTCAGGTTGCCCAATTCACCTTGAGCCAGTGTAGTGACTAAAGTGCCCTGTCCAAAATCAGCCTGGAGGAGAGGCAGAGATGGATCCAGGGCTGGGGCAAGGCAGATGAGGAAGGGATGGGAGCATTACAAGCTGCTTAGACAAATTCCCCATGGTTTCCCTCATGCACAGGGGGATCGCTTGCTCTCTCCACATGCCAGAAAAGAGGCATCTCAGGAGTAGGCTGTTTCCACCAACTTCTGGTTCTTCCCTTCCCACTCCCCCAACAAGAGATGGGGTTGCCTGGAAGGCAACACCTCATAGTTCCTGCAAGCTGCATCCAGACCACAAAGCCACTCTGAGGGCCAGCAGCAGGCGCGCTAAGAGAACACTTGGTGCTGGATCTTAACGCCTTGGCAGGTGGTTCCTCACCTCCGAGTGAGACTGCAGTTCTCACACACCAGCTCTCAGCTTCAGGACAGAGGCAACGCAGCAGGACCTCAGCTCTGCAGAGAGGTGCTGGACTGCAGGTACCGTTAGATATGCTCTTCCTTGCCACTGTGCCTGCCTGGCCAAGGTTATGGCATCTGTTAATGCTCAGCTGTGGCAAGGTAGCTGCACAGCTCTGAACTCCTGCTGCCTCCAACACTGTTTCTGCAGCTCGGTGCCACAGCTGTGCGTCATCAGGCAGGCAGTTGTCCTCAGCCTGAGCACTCTGTGTGGCTGGGACAAGAGGACGTGGAAAGCTATGCCCCAGAGACTGCAGTGCACAGGATAAGGACTGGATTAAAATCTGGTCACCAGAGGTCTTAAAATGTCAGCGTAAACAAGAGGGCAGTGCTGGCGGGGCTGGGGGGAAGCTTGCTTGGGCTCATGCCGCTTAACAATAGGTTCAGTGACCTGGACAAAGAAAACCTTTACTGATAAAGCCTGCAGATTAGGACACCAGCTCCTACCCTCTTGATCTCTGAAAAGAGCAACTTAACCAACAGCTGAAAAATTCCAAATTGCTCACTCTCCTGCCCACGAGCAAACATCAACTTGTTCAATACAGCTGAAAAAGCTCTGCCACTGGAAGCAAAACCTGTGGGATGCTGGAAGCATTTAGTGGGTATGGAGGAGAGCACAGTGGTCACCTCCTCCTTACAAGCTGGTGTGGCAGCTCACAGAGCAATGCACTGAGAGAGGCACCAAAAGAATGGCTCAGAGGATCCAAACCATGACCCAAAGACTATCACCTCACTCAGGCCATCATCTATTTGGCTCCTCAAAAGAGGATGGGGAAACCTGGGACACATTGATATATTGAGAGCAGAGTAGCATCAGAGGTTTCCCAAAATGTGGGACCTACAACAAATGTGATTAGTGGGAATTGAAACAAACAAATTTAGATGGAAATAATGCACAATTTTAACAGCAATTGAAATTGGCTCCTGCAACAGGTTGCTGAAGATCTCAGTGGGTTCTCAGCCTTTCAAAACCAAGGCTCTGTGCTTTCTACAGACTTGCTCTTGTTCCCTTCAGAAATTTCCTGTGGTTTCCTGAGGGAGAAGAGACCAGAGGAGATGGCCACAGCTTGCCAGCATCCGGGGCTCTCTCAGGCTGGATTCCCCACTTTCAGTACTGACGCACACCACCGTGGGCTCCTCTTTGAAGAGGAGGTTTCTGACCTGCACATTCTTCCCAGAAGCTCCCCGATGTTCAAAGCACCTTGCTGACAGACAAGCAGGTGTGCCTGTGACAGTGGCTGCCTCCCCAAACCCAGCACGGGGGGTGAGGGGGGGAGCAGCTCCCCCAAGAGAGCCCTAGGCAAAGGCACGGGGGAGGACTCCGAGCCCAGCTGCGACATTTCCTTTCACCTATACCTGTACAGCTGTTTCCTACAGGGCTGCAGCCCCAAGTGGGAGATGTGTGAGGCTTCTGTAGGTGCTTGGGAACAAGATGGAACAGAAATGCTTCACACCTGGCCCCAAAATTACAGCACGCTGGATGGTGGCCAACATCAACTGGCAGAGTACCAGTTGCAATGGACATCAATTAGAAGCCTGTCATCCGCAGACTGCAGGCTTTGCTTTTCGCGATCCACATCGCTCCTTAAGCCTTCAGCAGCACCAGCACTGGAGTTTTCCAGATGGGATCATTTCCTTCAGATTCCACTCAAGAGATTTATTGCAGATTTTTTTTTTTTTTTTCAAGCCCACCCCCTCTTTTAAGAGCCTGAACTATTATTCCACATTGCAGATTTCTCCAGGGCTGTATTTAGTGTCCTCGTGCAGTGTTAGGGCTTGTTTGCCATGAGCTCCCTTCACCTTCAGCTGGAGAAATGCAGTTTTAAGAATATGCTCAGAACTCTCATAGCTCAGAGTGATTAAAAATTGAGACCAAAATGAACCAAATACCCCTCTGGAAGACACCCTGCAGAGCTCTAGGAGATGCAGCAGCAGTCACTAGGGCAGAACACATGTCCATCGCTATGAAGGTATGGTTAAAACAGCACAACAGACATCAGTGTATCCTCCTCTGCCACCCAAACTTGGGGACACAGACTTGGCTTGATGCTTCCCACTGTGCTAATGACACCTGGAAAAGGCACAGAGAGGCTCCTGTGGTGCCCACACAGTCCCTGGCACTTGCAGTTCGAGGCAATGCCAAGGATGGATAAGGAATTCAGAGCAGGTGATGTCCTGCACACTACCTTTGTGGTGGCATAAAATCCACCTTCTACTCCATCACCCAATGACATCACCTTCCAACATGGCCCATAATTTAGCCTAATTGCCTTTTACAATCCAAAGGCACCACATGAAAAGGAAGGTCGAGGCTGGGATGGAGTTCAGATATTGGTCAGAAAATGTAAACATCTCTAACTGCCGCTGCGGGGCTGCCATCTCCTGCCAAGTCCCAGTTCTGAGCAGGGCTGCCTGTGGCAGGCATCTTTCAGTGCTTGTTTGGAACCCGAGGCAAGCAGGGAGGGAAGGAGTTTTTCAAAGATGACTCCTCCTTGGACTCTCCTACTTGGGGCTCCGATCTCTGCTCACAGTTTCCCTTTTCCTCTCTGGATCAAACTCTGAGCTGGAAGCTCATGCTCTCATGGGCTGAGTGAGTTTGCCTGCCAGCTGGAGGGAGATGCTCCAAGTCTATGGAATGGGAATATGGAAAGGATGCTGAGAAAAGTTACAGTTGCTCACTGGGGTTTTCTCTCTGCTTACAAAGAGTTTGTGCTCCCAGAATCCTGGTCTTAGAAACACAAAATCGTTTTGGTTTGAAGAGACACTTAAGATCAATTCAGTTGTTCACCCAGCACTGCCAGGTCATCACTAAACCACGTTCCTCTGCACCTCACCTACTTGTTTTCAGTCCCTCCAGGGATGGGGATGCCACCACTTCCCTGGGCAGCCTGGGACAGGACAAACCTTTGGGGAAGACATTTTAACTAATGTCCAATCTAAAACCATCCCTGGTACAACTTGCAGCCATCTCCCATTGTACTATTGCTTGCTCCTTCGGAGAAAAGACCAAACTCCACCCGGCTCCAGCCTCCTTTCAGGGACTTGTAGAGAGCAAGGTCTCCCCTGAGTCTCCTTTACTCCAGGTTATACAATCCCACTTCCCTTACCCACTCGTAAGACCTGTGCTTTTCTCTCTCGCTACCCTTCCCCTGATGCCTTATAGTAAGTCCTCCCAAAATCACTGTAGTGTGGCCACTTTAATGTGGATTTCATCCCTGGCATCTCAGGAGCCGTTAGGTCTCAGAAAGGACAAAACATCTGGCGTTTAGAGGCATGACAGAGCCTGGTCATTCCAACAGCTATTCCCCCATGACTTTTAAACCTGGAGCTCCCTTTCCAAGAGGCATCAGACATGACTACACATTGCCAAAAGATATCTGTGAGGCTGAAGAAGACTGAAATGCCATAAGTAAGAATAACAAGAATAACGAGACAGAGCTAATTTTAGCACAAGCCTAAACAATTAGCTCTTAAATAGCTAACTCAAAGACTTGGACACTGTAAGTCTAGGGCATATTGGGGCAACTAGAGAGGGGGTCAAATCTGGACTGCCCACCTGGGTTGGCCAGTACAGAGGAAAGAGATTTGTGTTTTCTAAGGAGAAGAAAGCTTGGATTTTAGGCTATCTGAACTGACAGGTGAGAAGTGCAAAGAACAGGAAGCAAGCACTTGTGACAAAAAGAAGGGCACCAAGTGTAGGAAGCTCTCTGGCCACTCTGGAGCTGGAGGAGCTATGCAGTACCCAGTTTGTAGGCCTGGGAAAGTAAGCCAGTGCTGGTTATGTCTAGGAGCTGTGCATTTTAGGGCTTTCATTTGCCTGGTGAGGTGAGACAGGGTTGAGACTAGCTGAGTGGTGAGTATCTGAGTCAGGTCACTCCATGCATGAGCGTGCACATGAGGGGGGGAAAAAAAAAAAAAAAAAAAAAAAAAGAGTGCTTTTCTGTTTGAGAGGAGGGACCCAGAGTGCCTGGCCCTATAAGCACATGTATTAATCATGCACCGTCTGGTTTTAATCCACACACTGCTGATCCTGCGTCTCACTGTATTGTTATCAGGGGAAGGAGTATTTCTCCTCAATCTTATTCACCAGCCAAAAGCCTGAAAATGCAAAAAACACATTTGTGAAGTGCCTTCCCAAGGACCCTGGGCCCCGGACCTGGTGAGCTGGGGCTGCTGCCTTTTTATTGGCGTTTAAAAACCTTTTATTAACGTGTGTCAGGGCTGGGGGAGGAGAGAGAGGCTCTGGTTTCAGGACCCCCCATGCAGAGAGGTTTATTGTGGGAAGGGACATTAACACTTTCTCCTCCATATCTCCCTGGCTGGGGCATGTGACAGAGCCTGCACTACGGGCACAGCCTTGGGTGATGAACACACCGAGTCCCCACAGAGCTTGCAGGGATGAGAGCAGTCATACTGCCCTGTGCCTGCCCAGAGGAGAAGCTTCCTGCTCTGCATGGTGCTGAGCAAGCTGTAGCCCTCTTCCGGTCTTGCCACCAGCTCCATGGGGGTCACTGCTGAGCAGGATGCTCACGAGACATCGGGATCTAGTGAGAGCTGAGGAAACCAGGACATGGCCCAGTTTCCCAGGGCTGCACAAGAACAGACCCACACACAGCTCAGATGCACCATCACTGGGACTTGCTTTAACCTCAACATGACCCAAGTGTTTTCCATTACAAGTCCCTCGCAGCATCACCGCAAACCACCTGATGAATCCACAGCTGCTACCTTCCTTCTCCCCGAGCCTTAACTCAGCCATGCTGCTATTCCCTGCTCTTGTCTTGGGTACAAGGCTGGGTGAGTGAAGTCCTGGCACTGTCTCCTTCGGCTGCAAGCGCTGCAGACAGTCTGACAGCTCAGGCACCAGGCTGCATAGTTTGCTGTTGACTGGCACATTCGATGGTGTTCCATCACACAAGCTGCAATGGATATCTGCCCAACGTACGCCCAGGAAAACATCACCAAGTTATGCTCACCCTGGAGCCAGCTTTTGTTGGTTACAGCTTCAATGACAGTGCAAGAGATGATGGGAAGCTCTAAGTGTCACACTGGCTCCAGCAGGAATCCAAATGCACAGTTTCGTGGCAACGAACCGAGTCAGAACATTTTCACTCAAAACAAGAGACAGGCCAAATGCTCAAGAACTTGCTGAGAAACTCTGGCTGAGTACTGCACTTCATCTGCTAAATGGGACGTGGAGAACAAAAAGAAGTGGGGAGAGCAGTGTTTGTCTTATATAGCTTACAAAACAACCATCCTCTTGGTTGAGCCAATAATCTAACATCATTTTAAGCTCAATACTCTCCAGTTTTGCCTTTCCACAGATTCGTTTCCTCCAAAATGTTACAAATTCCTCAAAAAGTAATGGTGCAAAAGCATAGGGTAAAGATTTGGAGCATCAGCAAGCAAAATGAGATATTACCTTTGCAGTAAAAATCTAACTGCTTCTTCCTAGCCATGCAAATGATAGGAAAGATACTGCAGCAAGCTTCCCAGAGCCACTTTAGCATACTCGAACCATTTTCCCAGAGCCACTTTGACAAATTGAAACCCTTCTCCAAGCCCACAAGACATTCACAGGGTGCCACATAAAGCACAGTGCATTTTCTTTACCTCTACAGCAAAGAACTGTCAGGAACTTGGAGTGTTGCCTCCTCCCTGGAGGTGTTCAAGGCCAGGATGGATGAGGCCTTGAGCAGCTGTGTCTAGTTGAGAGGTGTCCCTGCCCATGGTGGGGAGATTGGAGCAGATGATCTCTAAGGTCCCTGCCAACTTAAGCCATTCTATAATTCTATGAAAACTGGGCCAAGACTGAGAAAACAGAGAAAGAAATTGGGTGCAGAAAAATAGCTCCTGCAAAAAAGCAGTGAAAAATCAGCACTGGCTTTCCCAGTTCTTGCTGCACATTTCTCACCTGCCTGCGGATCAATCAGCGACCAAAAAAGAACATAGAAAGGAGAAAGTTCCTGCAACGTGGCTGAATGACCACATTCAGACAGAATTGCTCTGCTGCAGAGCCTGACTAAAGCTCAAGGATACAGATTCCCTCATGCCACCACGGACATGGCACCCATCCTCTGCAAAAAGCCCAGGGACACATTGGCTGAGGAGTCAGATTCACCTGGGCTCTGCAAGCCAAAAAGGGCAGAGAGCAGATCACAGAACTGCCTAGAGTGGAAAAGACCTTGAAGATCATCAAGTCCAATCATTAATCTAACACTGACTAGGCCTTCACTAAACCATATCCCTAAGCACTGTGTCTACACAACTCTTAAATCATAGTATGGTTTAGGTTGGAAGTGACCTCAAAGATCATCTAGTTCCAACTCTCCTGCCATAGCCAGGGACACCTCCCACCAGAACAGGTCGCTCAAGGCCTCATCCAACCTGGCCTTGAACACCTCCAGGGAGGGAGTAGCCACAACCTCCCTGGGCAACCTGTGCCAGTGTCTCACTGTAAAGAACTTCTTCCTAACATCCAGTTTAAATCTCCCCTCTGCCAGTTTAAACCCATTACTCCTCATCCTGTCATTACAAGACCTTGTAAATAGTCCCAGCCTTCCTGTAGGCCCCCTTCAGATACTCAGTATTCAGATATCCAAATATTCAAATGCCTCCAGGGATGAAAACTGGTGGGCTGGGGACTGCACACAAGGATCCCTTGGTTAAGACTGGGGACTTCTTTGCAGGGAATTGTCTTTTTTTTTTTTTTTTTTTTTTTTTTTTTTTTTTTTTTTTAATGAAAGGCATTTGAGTTCATGCCACTCAGTCTTCCCTTCCTGGCTGGGTCTGTTTTGCCTTCTATAATACTCTGTTTCTGAAGAGTTAAATAATTTCCTTCATTAATACTGCAGAAGTAGAAGTCTTGTGGAACAAGGCAGTCATTTGCAGTGATGCAGGTGCCACTCTAGTCCCTTTCTGCAGCATTACTGAATCACAGAAAATGGGAGTAGGAGCATCTGAAGAGGTCACTTTGCCTCCTTTTCCAAAGCATTCATCTCCACCCAAGCTGCACCTGACAGAACCACCCAGTCTGCTTTTAAACATCTCCAAGGCTGAAGAGATTCTGCAGAATGGCTCTGGAGGCTGCTTTCAAGTGCTTAACTACCCAAAGGCATGAAGCTTTTCCTAAAGTCTAGTCTTGTATTTTGCTGCAATTTATGCCCATTCCTTCCTGCGCTTTTCAGCACGGAGCTGGAGGACAGCTTGTTCTGCTCCTCTCTGCAGCAGCTCACTGAATTTTCCCTGAATTTCCTCTAGACTAAAAGGCCTCTCCTCTTCCAGCCCCTTCTTGGAAGTGAAGCTTTTGAGACCTCTGCTCTATCTCACTGTCCTTGCTGCAGTTCTCTTGGGTGTCCTCTGCACAGCAAGCATGCACACTTGGTGCTTCACCAGTCTGACCATTAATGTTAACACTGGGTAGCTACTGCAGTGAGGAGAGACCTTGCAGAACCCTTTGCTTCTGCTCAAGTGTCCTGGGTACTCCTGGTGCTATCAAGTTTCTTTGCCTACCTCCATGTGATGTGTTTGGTGTGTAAGGCCCTTGCCTTCTGCCCTTCCACCAGAAGATGGAATAACACAGCTGGCACAGGACAGGAGCTCAGACCTGCACAAACCCAGCCTGCTGGGTGGGATCATGGTTCCAAGATCAGCTACTTTCAAACCAAGCAAGACCTACAGAGGTGGCAAAAAAAACAACCAAAAAACAGCCCAGGAAGAAAGGGAGGAACAGACACAGTCAGGCCTCCTCCTCTCTGTGATCTGTGTTGCCTTTCCAGCAGAGCTGAGCAGGTAACACTAGGCCTGGTAATTCCAGATGTTTGCTGATCTGCAAAGGGCTCCATTTCCTGCCAGTGGTGGTGCAGTATCTTTATAAAGCACCAGAGACAAAGGGAGCCAGGATAGTGAGCAAACTCAGCTCAGAAGCTCAGGTGTAGCTCTAGGACAAGGACACTGCTCCTCTTATGAGTGCAAGTGCCTGGCAGGGCAGGTAGATGGCACTCCGAATAAACCAGAGTGTGGTTAGAGGCGGCAGAGTTCATGGAATACTGACCCCCTCTCACAGGTTATGGGGAGCTGCTCTGCCACCTCCCCTGCCTGCTGGGGAAAGAGTCCCTGTGGAGAGAGTGGGGCACTGGGACTGACCCCAGCAGAATCCCAATAAAGCCACAGTGCACAGGGGCAAGCAGGCTCCTTTAGGGCAGCAACCACAACTGCCCGTTCACTATTTTAACCCCTTCAAAGACAGTCTTGAAAATCCATTTTTCCACAGTGACTTCCTGGAGTAAGGTGTTTCCCCAAACTGGAAGAGCTCTGTTTCACTGGGAGCCTGTGCTCCTGTGCCATGGGCAGTGCTGTGAGCATGGGCTGGGTGGACAGAAATGTAAGAGAAATGAAAAAAGAAATCTGCACTTCCTGGATCCCTTTGCGACAAAGGTCCTGAATTTCTCACTGTCATTTCAGGAAAAGTCAAGAAGAAGTGGCACATGGAAAGGCAACGTTGCCACCATCACATGCAAGCTCTCCACAGAAAGCAGCCTCTGCAGCTCCACTTCTCCTCTGGCTGCACCAAGCGCTCAGGGAGGCAGCGCCGCAGGGTCCCAGCTGAGCAGCGGTGCTGGTGCTGTGATTGTGCCTCCGAGCAGGAAGCTGTTGAGAGCTGCTCTCATCCTGCCGTGCCTCCACGGGCATGCAAAACAAATGCCATTGTGCCTCTGCCATCCCCCCACCAGGTTCAGACACGTTATCCAAGTGCAGCCCCCGGGTCCCTTCTGGCCAGGTGGTGGCAGAGAGCAGACCCAAAACCCCACATCAACAAGGGAACTGATTTCATTATTCTAAAAACAAACAGCCAAAGGAAAGTTCAGGCTAGAATGGGCTCCTAGAGCAAAGAAAGGAAAACAGAGAGCGGGCAGTGGGGAATGCTTCATATTCCTAAAAGCCTTTTGTACGTTAACACATGGTGTCTGCTTCTCTCTAGTCACCTATTTATCACTCTCCTCTTTAGAGAAGGAAAAAAGTCCTGGCTGCCTTCCTAAGGCAGAGTTTTGTGGCCGGGGGGAGGGGGAGGGTGCTTTAAGCATGATGCAAACCATTTGGAGTGCACTGAGAGCACTGCCAACACAAGCTGCACTATTTAAACAAGTGAGGAAATGATCGTATATACAACATGCCAGCGAGCACACACACACCAGAGGAAGTCGAGAGGGGTTTTCATGACACAGGGCTGGATGTCAGCGGCTGAAAGGTCGATATTTTCCCTTAACACCCTTCTCAATGACTTAATCGTGTTCCGTTTGCACAGAAAACTTCCCAAGAATAAAAGTCTGGAGGAATCGAGGGGGGATGTTTGGCCTACTGCTGACCTTGTCCGAGGTCCTCTCCACGTAGCAGGGCTCCTGGGGGGCAACCAGCAGGGGAATGAAGCCCGAGAGCAGTCGATCCTCTTCCAGGCTAAGCAGGGCAAGGTCGTCATCTGGGTCCTTGTACAAGGGCACCTCCGACTGATTCACTGTGGTCAGTATGTTACAGAAGTCAGCCAGCGTCGCCCACACATCTACTGAGACCCTGGGAGAACGAGGAGAGACGTGAGCAATTCGGGGCTGGAATGCATTGGGAGTTGCCTGCAATGCTGCAGCGAATACCAGAGAGGTGAGGCGAGGCGAGGCAAGCCACCGCTAACCTACCCCACTGGGAGGGCTCCGGCCACAGCTGTGCTGGCACCGACGCCAGGAGGGCTCATAACCCTCGCCCGCGAGCGCTGACACCGACCACCCCGTCCGCCCCTGTGGACCGGGACAGCTCCCAGGATCTTGGTCCTTCCCATTGCTCTGTCCTCCTCTGCCCGCTCCCGAGCCAGCACATGTGCGGGAAGCAGCTTCCCTGGGCAGTGCCGGCAGGAACCCAGCGCGTTCCAGATGGGAGAGATGCTGCTTGTTACTCAATCTGAAAGCCTGCTGGGAGGACAGACTGAACTCCCGCACTGCTGTCAGGGCAAAAGATGCACCTGGGTGGGAGGGCTTCAGCCCAGCTCAGGGAGCTCCAGCCCAGCCCAGGGCACCTTCTTTCCTTCTGCTGCAACCATGTGCTGCAGCCACACTCAAAAGCACAGAGATTCTCTTCAGCTAAACCCCACCCACAGGGGGTTAAGGCGTTTTTTGCTTCTGGCCACATTTTCAACACTCCAGAGTGACCTGCAGAGCTGCCTCTGCAGTGTCTCACCTTCATGGAGTGGCAGTGACGTGTGAGGAGCCAGGTGTGAACAAAAAGCCACCAGCAGCCCTCGACTGCTCTCTGCACATCCCTGTCACATCCTCATCTCTAAGCACACTCTGGGGAGGATCCAGCACCCCAGAGAGGGTCAGCACAGGAAAACACCAAGCACAGAGACACTGCAGCTGACCAGGCTGCCTCGTACTGCATTTCTACCTCCTTGTTTCTAAAAGCACTTGGACTGGAGATTTTTAGTGCTTTAAGCGGGACAAAAGCAAGGAATAGAAGAAACTGGAGCTGACCTTCCTCTGGTGGCAGTAAGGAGAGCTACTCCTCCACCCCACCTCTGAGGCATCGAAAAGTGCAGGCAAACGAACCAGCATCACCAGGGGTGCAGCAGTGACCAGTGCAGCCCGAAGCAGCCGAGGGCCGGAGGGAGGCCCCCTGCTCTTTGAACTGCTCCAGGTGGACAGAGTCTGCACTTGGTTATTTACGGGAATCAATGTACCAGGAAAGCACACTGAAATGAAACATCTTGTTTTCAAGAGCGTCCTGGGAGCCAGGCAGAATGAGGAGCCATTAATCAAAGCCCGGCACGTAATCAGCACACATGTACCGCAGAGTCGCCCACGTCCCTAAGCCAGCCCCAGCCCGCACACTGCAGAGGAGAAGAGGTCCTTCAAAACCCTCTGGGTACCCACACCAGGAGCTGGGTTCATTCACAAAGCTCCACTCGCTTGGCTCACCCAGGTCTGGCTGTCAGAAATGTTTAAATATGGAAAAAAATAAACAGTTGCAACACGTTTTTTCGGAGGGATCTGTCCGAGGCCCTTTGTGATGTAATGGGAAACGCTGCGCTTGTGCTACCAGCTGGAAAATAAACAGAGCTGCGAGGGTTAAAAGGAACTGAACTTTCCACGACCCCTATCTGCAAAAGAAGAAAATAATAAGAGGAATGATCCACTGCCCCACAGCCCTGATAGTTTATCCTCCGGCCCAGGCTGTAGAGACAAGCACCGGATGTGATAGGGCTGCTCTGGGCCACCTCCAAGGCGAGCTCTGCCCATGGGAGATGCACAGGCTTGGGAGGCTCAGCCCTCCCCCAGTGCCCTGCTGGCAACTGGGCTCGGCTGCCTGAGTCCGGTCACATAGCACTGGTGGGGCCCCGCCAGCAAGGGCTGTGATGAGGACTAGGCTTGGATGAAGGAGATGCAGAAGCTGCAGGCATCAGCAGGGGAGAGGAAACAGAGAAAGTGCCTGCAACTGATGGGGAATGAGTGCATGAGGCTGTTGGGGACAGGCACCGATGCAAAGGATGCTCCAGAGGGACTGAGACATCCAGGTGCATGGGGCCAGAGTGGAGGAGAAGGGAAAGAAACAGATTATGGAGACCTCCTCTGTATTCCCCAAGAAGCAGAGGGGCAGGCAGGGGGTGGAGATGACCAGTGAGGGTGGGAGGGAGGCAGCAGTAGGATGTTGGGCAGGACCAGGATCCACAGTGGGACAGAGGTGGTAGTGGGGTGAAGGAGCAGCACAGATTAATTACAAGGAACCATCTCCCTGTATGGGAGGGAAAAACGTCACGTGAGCAGTCACCACCACAGGGGTCCCCTCTCCTCTCTTCTTCCGCCACAGCTGCTTGTCCTCAGCCCCTCTGGCAGCACTGCCAGGCAGAGCAGCCCTGCACTACCCCCTGAGCATGAGAGCAGTCCCTGTCACTTTATCCCCTTCATCCTCAGCTCCCTACAGCTTCACAGTGTCTTACTACATCTGTCATTTGTGCTGGACATGTCAGGTTACTACCCTGGACTTCCTTCAGCTAAATCACAGACTGTGCTGGCTGCCTGGGTAGCAAGATCTCGCTGCAAAGCAACCCTGAGCAGCTCTGCAGCAGTGGTTGGCAGCTGGCAGCACCCTCTCACATGCAGTACCCTGCAGAGCCTTTGCAAAACCAGCAAAGAAGGTGGTCTCAGTGCTTCTGCTGTGGTTTTCTCCTGCAGCACAGGGAGAGGACTGCAGAGTAGTCTGACAATTTTCTGTCTTCCCCTTGGTAGCAGCTCCTTCTCTGCAGCACATCTCCAAGCACTGGCACCACCAAGATCATTTACCAGCTGCTACCCACCAGCAATGCCAGCAAGTGCTAACAGCTCATGCCAAAACCATATGGCCTCATGGATCTCCTGCTAGGATAGGCACTAGCCCTAAATGGCTGCACAACACTCGAGAGCCCTTTCAGGTTCTCTTCTCACTGCTTCTTCCCAGGACCATGCCATGACCACTTCCAGGTGTTCCTGGCTCATGTCACCCAACAGCACTGGAGCCTCTCTGGAAAGCCATGGCAGGCCCAGGTGCCTGGACGTGCCACGTACACACAATGCCATGGCTTCAGCATCCCTCTGTGGAGGGAGGCCCTGAATTACTGACACTGAGCCCAGGCACGCAGTTCCCAGTTACAGGGATGAGGCTCCCAGAGCTTTTAACTGAGGAAGCGAGCAGGGGGTGAGCTCGAGGTCTTTCCTCAGAACGGGGGTTCATTCACTTCCCCACAGACACATTTACATTTGCTTATTCCACCAGGAGAGAAGAGAAGAAAAAAAAAAAAAAAAGACTTAATTTCTTTTTTATTGCCTCAAGATTCCAGGTTTAATGTAGCTGTCAGTGCGAGCACAGCCCAGCTGCACGCCGACAGGACGCAGCCCGGCCAGGACAGCACAGCGCCCGCTGCACAAGTGCGCAGCTGGGTGGGAAACGGGGGATGGTTCCTGGCAAAGATGGATGCCCGCGGTGGGCACTCACCTCCACAAGGCAAAAAGCATAACACTGAAGTGTGGGGAAAGCAGAGGGTGCCAGGACAAGCCTGATGCTCACCAACTCCCTGCTGGCCGCCGCACTCTGGCGTGGGCCACCATCTTCACCGGGGGCGCAGGCTGCCTGGTGATTAATATCAAGCACAATGACCCCATGTTACAAGCCTGCGGGGGCCTGTGGAGGTGGCCATTTCCTGTGTAATACCAGCTTGTTTAAACACTAACATTCAAACTCCACAGCTGCAGAACAAACCCGGAAAGTGCGGCGCAGAAGAAGCCCTGCATTGTGTTCCCTGGCCGCCGAGAGCCCAGCGGCCGTGCAGATGGCAAACACCTCAGGCTTGAGCGCTGCTAGGGCTAGGTGATGGGCACCCACCAGCTCCCGGTGCCCACCCCAGCTCCTGCAATGCTGCACTAAACTCTCCCTATCCCCTTCCTGGGCTTCCTCTCTCCCACCCCAGAGGAAGTCAATGACAAAGTAAAAGCAGCTCCCCAGCAAGGAACAAAGGCGTTGGTGGTGAGAGCTCTTCCCAAGAGGGGTTCACCAACCTTGCCCTGGACTCAGACTGAGGTGGTCACAGTCCCTTTGCCCTGTGTGAAATCATTTGTGACAATGATTTCCCTCACTGCACTCAGTCCCTTTGCCCTGTATGAAACCACTGGTGACAATGATTTCTGTCACTCTCCACTCAGTCCCTTTGGCCAACTGGGCATCCCTAAACCCATTCCTCTCCTGGGAACCTGCCTTCAGAGTCAGAAGGATGCTTCCCTCCCTGGGAGAGGTGCAGTCTCCTCCCAGTCGGCCTCTGCTTCGCCACAGCCCCCTTCTCCGCAGAGCTTTTTGGCTTCTGCTTCACTCAACTTTACCTTCATTCTCAGTGAGGTTTACACTACTGAGACACCTCTGAATCCTCGCTTTGATGTCTCGATAGGGAAGCTCTGGTGGCCAGAATTACTAACCAAGACTGAGATCTGCAAAAAGGATTTTCCATTTAGTCTTCAGCAAACTCCAGTAAGATCTTGGCACCCCCATCCATGACTCTGTCCATCTCTCCCAGTGGGAGCTGCCATCTCAGTGACACTTCTCCACAAGAGAGATGTGATGAGAGCGATCTGGCAGATCTCTCTGGGAAGGTAAGCTCCAGAATGCGCTCAGAGCTTTTGGATTTAATTTAATACTTGGTTTAAATTAACCATTTTTAAATGCTTGCAGACAGTCTTCACAAACTGAGAGAGGTTCTTTGCTCCAGCATGGAAGGAGAAGAGATTCAGCAGGGTCAGCCCTGTGGCAGTTCGTTTGTCCAGTCAGTGGCTTCCCTGTTGATTCTTGTGCTTTCATTTAGCAACAAATTCATTGTAGTAACGAAGTAGAGCAAGGAGAAGCTTTGCTCTCCTGTGCTCACCCCTCTTCACCCATCTGAGCTCTTCAGCCATACGGTCTAAAAGGAGATGGCATCACTTGAATGACAGCAGCCTCCTTGGAGTTCTGCCTTTCACCTCTGCTGCTAATACAGGAGATCAATCCCAGTTCCCTCTCCCCAGAACTCACTTCTTTTAACCCCCAATCTCTGCAAATTACTCCTAGGGACAGCTGGTCTGCAAGACACTGCTCCAACTCTGTGGCAAGGCAATGCCACTGCTTTAAACGACCAACTGCTTAGAGCTCAATGAAATGTTCACCATGAAACATGCAAACAGAACTTTATTTTAAGATGCAGAAGTGACTGTTGGTGATGCTGGAAGACCTGGGAACACTGGCCCAGACACACAATCCCCAAACCACAAGACGCTGCAGCTCTGAAGCAGAGATGTTCACAGTCAGGTTTAGTTCCTGTCCCAGAAACATCTGAAAAAAGAGCTATGGAAAGCTCACCAAGCCTCTCTCCCAGAGGCAGAGGTAAAGGACACCTCTACTGCTCAGGTACAGCAGTCCCAAGAGAGGGATCTATGCAGCCTGTCACCTCTCTATAGCCTTTTGGCCTGCAAACACATCTCAGTGTATCCCCTGAGCCCTGGTGACCGCAGGCATGGTTCAGAGATGGATGAGTGCACTAAATCAAGGAGACTGGCTCCAAGGAAAGATGTAGTTTCTCATTCAGGTTGAATTTGGGACCACTGAATCCCTAGCTAGGGAGAGGATCCCTGCCAGGAGCTGGGGTTCGTTCCCAAGCCTCGCATCAAGAAAAGAGCCCTGAAGACACAGCTTCCTGAGCCTCCCATCCTGCTCCACAGAGCCCACTCCTGCATGGCTCACAGCCGCACACCAGGTTTCGGCAGCGCTCACCCCTCACACCTTTCCCTCTGCCTCTGTCCAAGGGGAAAGCAGAGAGCTGAGGAATTTGGTGTGGGCTTTTTTTTTTTTTTATTTTATTGTAAGGACTCAAATCCAGCAGTGTGATAAATGCATCCGAGCTACAATTAGGAAGATATATAGCATCAGAACGCGAAGGTCTGGGCAGCGTGGTGAAACGCGGGCTCTCCAGAGCCCCAGCTATGTTTCCCATTATGTAACCCTGGTCATGGGCAGACAGCCAGACTCCAAATGAAAAAGAGACTCTGGCTTGGCACCGTTTCTATTTTCCTATCCTCATTCGGGGTCAGCGCAGTGTCATACAGCTGCAGAGAAAGCTCCGGGGATTAAACCTGGGAAAGACTCCAAGACCAGGACCCGGGTTCAAGTACCAGCTGAAAGCAATAAACCAACTGCCACAGCTGGGCTGAGTTTAGACGTTCTCAAAGTCCCCCAGCTCTCTCCCTTGCTAAGAAGGAGTGATCATGAACATGGCGAACGCAGCGTGAGTGGAGGCCTTGGGCTGTAGGGCCCCGGCCCTAGGCTCTGGCAGAGTCTTGACAAGCTGCCCTGCTGGCCCTGAGCCCAGGCCGTCATTCTGGCAGCAGCACTGGCCCTGGACGAGCTGCACTTTGATGCAAGCTCTGGGCCAGGCCTAGTGGGCTGCCAGGTGGGTATGGGGCCTGTTTTTTCCAGAAGTCTTAGCACATTCATGGCATCTTTGCAGGGTGCTTCTGTGCTTCAGAGCTTTTTTACTGTCCCTCTTCTGTGTCCATGCCATCATGAAAGGCAATTAAATTGGTGGTTGCAGAGCACCAGGAGGAGGTTTCACTGTGTTCAACCAACTTCTCCACTGGCACTGGTGGGGACCTTGCAGCACATCCCACTGCCATGAGGCACAGTGCACATGTGAAACATCACAGGCCCCTCACTCAGTCATGCAGCTTGGCATCTGCACTCACTCCTTGCAGGCTCTCCCTGCTCCTGAGCTCACCCTGCCCATAAACCTTGGCTTACTCCAGCACGCCTGCTGCTCTGACCCATGTTTTACTTCTAAACTTCTTTGAAGCTGCTCCTATCTAAACCCCAGCACTTGGTGACTCTACCTGGTTACTGAATGGCACCCGACCAGGCAGCAGGCTTGTGTCAATAGAGAGCTGAAACAGTAACCCAGGGCTCCCTTTTCCTTTCCCACCTCTATGGAAAACATTGGAAGTTCCAGGTCATGCCCAAGATTGGAGCTGCTTCCCTGTTCCTCATCACTACCCACACCTCCAGAGAAGCTCAGCTGCAGCTGTCACCGAGTCCCAGACCACCAACACCTGGTCATGTAATGCTGAGTCAAGACAAGAGGTCTAAGCTTGTCTCCTTAACATGGACAAGACAGATGCTCCCGGGGAGCCAAAGAGCAGGAGCAGCTGGGAGCCAACATGAGGAAGGCTGCCCATGCTCCAGAGTAAAGGCAAGGATGGGACACAAGGGGCTGCTTAGCCACCCTCCATGGAGACAGCAAGGTGGGGAAGCACTTGGGCCTCTACTACAAGACGAAGGCCCTCATTTCTCCACTGAGGAGGCCAGGATATCATGGAGCAGAGCCCTACAACCTATCCCTGTCACTCCCCAAAGATCCACACTGTCACCACCACCTTTTGCCTCAACAGGGGACAAGCTGGAGCCCGCACCTGCTGCTCCAGCAGCCCAGGGGCACACAGCAGCCCTGTGCCCTGCAGGAGAGCGAGGCAGCTCGTCCTGGGGCCGGTGCCGAGCGCTGGCTGCGTGAACTCGATCAGAAATTCCATCTCGAGGCTGCCCCTCGCCAAGGGCTCGGCGGCTCCCTGCACAGGCAGCGCGAGGGGAAGGGGGGGATTGGTGCACGAGCTCTCACGTGACGGATCCCAGTTTGAGTTCCTGCCCAAAGATGGGCAGCAGTTCACATGAGCAGGCAGCGGTCCCACACCGAGCAGCCGACAAACAGAAAACAGACTCCATCTCCACAAAATGAGGCCCAGAACTTCCTGTGTGAGATTTCCATTTCCTCAGCCAAATGAAAAAGAACTGGAGTAAGAGGCAATAAACCAGGAGAGCAGGACTGGACCTGACGCACGGAGCGGGGACCCATTAATGGTTAAGCCACTTTGCTGGATTACTCCTAATGCGCCTTCCCATCACCCCGGGTTCTGGCTCCCTTGGATTAACAATAAGACGTGATTTCAGGCTCTGGATCCGGAGTACCGGAGGCAGATGGAAAATCCTGCGGGAAAGCAGCTATGGAGCATGCTCAGACACTGCTTTGCATACTCCATACTTGGCCCCTTCGCTTGATTTTCTGTCCAAAAATATGCAAATTGCCTAGTCCACATTATGGACTAATGGGCTGGAATCAGCCAGTTTAGAAAATTAACCCTTGTGTGTGTTGCAGGGGTAGAGACAAACTGTTTCTGAAGCACAAGGTGACTTTTGGAGCTCCAGGAACATGTGAGTTGCTTCAGGCTAGCCCAGCCTAACCAAGCTTGGCTGGATTCAGTCATAAAAAGGCAACAAAATGCTGATGCTGGAAGTGGATTTCCCTCTTGCAGAGAGAAAGGCCCTATCTGTTCAAGCTGGCTGGGTCAGCACAGCGTGTAAAGAAGGTGCAGCCCAACAGAAGCAGACACACATCCTAAGCAGAAGGCAAAATTCCAGCTCATCAGACATCTTCCAGTACATGGAAGCAAAAGGCATCAGCCAAGCTCCCCGAGAGTCACTTCAGCCCCACCCAAGCATCGCTGAAGTAGTGACTGTGTCACTAAGGGGGACAAGTCCCCATGAACATCTCCTGCACAGTGAGCCTGGGTGCTCAGGGCAGAGTACCACAGCCAAGAGTAAGCATGAGGATGGTGACACAAGTTGCTCAGGACACCAGAAGACAGACCAGAGGGTGCACGTACTGTTTGGGGAGCTCAAGAGAGGTCGGAGGAGGATTCCAGGTGTCCGGGTGGCCAAGCATCCAGTCTGACCAGACCTTCAGGCTGGGCAGCAGCTCCTTCAGGTCCTGGGGTAAGGCAGAGACCTTGACCTCATCCTCATCATCCTCCTGCTCCACTTCTCGCGACTGAACTGCAAAAACAAGATGTGAGAGCTAGGAAGCTCACCACAGCTGGAAGCCAGGCTCAGGCAGGGACTGGGAATGGACAACACAGATCCCAACACCCCAGCCTTGGACACATGAAGAACAGCCACAACCCACAGCAAACACAAAGACAAATCTGTTCTCCCTACACATACCGGACTCGGAGGCAAGCCAGGATGTTTGCAATCCCTTTTAGTGAGGGCAGTGGGGTGCCACTGCACTAGTCATACATATGAGATTCAGAGGACTAAGCTGTGGAAAGTTTCCCAAGAGCTGGCAGAAAGCATACCCTGAGTCCATCCCTTTCTTCCAAACATTTCTGCATGCACACATCAGGGACTTTCCTGCCAGGTGATCCAGCTATGACCCAGGCAGAGCTTGGGATGCTGGGGGAGAATCCAAAGTGCCCCAGCAGAGGGGAAGAGGTGGACAAAACAGCAGGGAATAGGGGCCTGAACCCCATCATGCTGCCCCATGGGCAGCTGTGTGGATGTTGATGGTAAATCCCTTACCTTTCAGGCATTCCCTCAGCAGGCTTGTGCACCTTCTCACCAGCAGAGCAAACATGGAGAGCCCCAGGGCTGTGGCCTGTTCCTGGATCACAGAGCGGCAGTCTTCAGAGATGCACTCTAGGAGAAAGAGAGATGGTTCAGCAGGGAGCAGGGCAGATGCTCTGTCTTGCTCCGCCTTTGCAGCCTCCCTTTCTGCATCCTGCATGGGGCAGGGATCTCTGCAGGGATGAGCAATTCCCCAGACTGCACCTGTCCCGGACCCAAGTGCTCCATGTAGTGAGGAAGAAAAAAGGTGGTGAGTAGCTGCTCTGTAGTGAGGAGAGGCTGCAGTCACACTGCCCATGTTGTGCCCACCCCACCTCATCTGCTGAGCCAGCCCAGCCCCAGCCAGCACTCAAGACTCCCAGCACAGAAGCTGCTGGTTGGAGCTGGTGCCCTCCCCTGAAGGAGGGGGTTATGTTTAAGTGTTAAAAGGGTAATTAGCTGCATATTTGATCTTTGTCCCTGCTGGAGTTTTAACTTCAGCAGCTGAGGAGGGGGCTCCTCCCATTAGTTCACCAGTCACACAACAGCTTGTCAGGAGAACTTAATTGAAGCTGTTACTCAAGTGGATGCCACAAGACCACAGTTCTTCCAAAGAGAGCTGGCTGGGAGTGAGAGCAAATCCCCCCGGCACATCTACACCCAGCCAGAACCACTTCTGAGGCTGCTGAGAGCAGCAGGGAGCTGGCTAAAGGGAACTGGCTGGAGCAGGGCATGGGTTACACTGAGTGAAGCTGAGAGCAGTGTGGGACATGCCAGGCTGCCCACAGTCACTCAGGAACCAGGGCTTTAAGCCTTATGGGCAGCCTCTGTCCCCAAATTCACATCCTCCCTTGAGATGTGAGGGAGAGCAGGAGGCTGGGGGCTTGCCCAGAGAGATGCAGGGATGCAGTGTGAGGGGGAGTGGAGGAATGCACTCACGCTGCTTGGGGGTCTCCTACCAGCCCATGCAGGCTGCTCTGCAGCAGCACCTTGCAGGCTTGCACATGGCATTGCCTGCTGCATGACCTCAGCTTCCAGCCCTCAGCCTGCAGACAGGCAGCCACCACGAGGAGAGCTGCTGTGACACTAACTCCAAACCAGTGCCAGAATGAGCCAAGCCCAACACCAGGATGCAGAGAGAGAGAGATCTTGCAGATACCCAGCTCCCAGGCACCTCCACCACAGATATGAACAAGGAGAAAGTGTTGGAAGCTGAACTCCCCTGATGTGGCAGAGCAGGGATTTTGAGCAAAGAGCAAGAGGATTAAAGTAAGACACTGAGACCCTATTTCAGCCAGGGCTAGCAAAACACTTGAGGTGCAGAGAACAAACACTGGGTTTTTTTTAAGTGCAAACTATTTCAGAGCAACAGGGTGGGAAGGGTAAAACCAGAAAAAGACTAAAAAGTATCTAGAAAATACAGGAAAAAAAGGAAGATCTGTAGGCTTGACTTGGCCAGCTCTTACAGTTCATCAACAAGGTCAACACCCAGTGAGGAGAGCACTGAGTATAACCCAGGGTGGCACCTCTGGCAGCCAAAGAAGGGTGCTGCACCCCAGAGCTGGCACTCAGCCAGTGCTGCAGAGCCATGGTAGAAAAGTGCTGTACTGCAGGGGCTGTCAGCTTTTGGAGGAAATATAAAACTAAAGATGTGACCGCTCTGGGACAGTAAATCTCTTTCATGAAGCCTTTCCCACAATTAAGAGTGTTAGCCCTTGTGCTCTGGCCACAGGCCAGTTGAAGAGACTAAAGTCGTCTTCCCTGCGCTCCCTCTGCCCGCATGAGTTGCTGTATTCTCTTCACTTCTTGTCTTAAAGGGGCACGCAATGAGACCACCATCCTTGTGCTGCTGAACCTGAGTCTGGCGAGTCCTTGGGGTGAGTGAAAAGCTCTGGGCACTTCAGTAAGCACCCCCACACTTTGTGTGGGCAGCACCCGTGGGACTCGGGGCACTGAGCTCAAGCCAGACTTGCAGTCATGCCCCAAACTGGGCTGGTACAAAAGCCAAGTCCTCTCCCTCCAAAAAAGGCAAAGCTTAAATAAAAGCTTCTGTGATGCTGAGGGTCATAAGGACTGCAGAGCCATGATGCGTGTCAGAGACTGACTCCAAGAGCTGGAGCAATGCTCTGTGGTGGCCATGGCCAGGCTTGGTACCAGGACCTCAGCCCTTCCCACTGCCACCAGCAGTTCCCTGTTGCAGGCTACGAGTTCTCCATACATCATTGAGTGTCCTGCATGTGAGCTGCTGCAGGGACAGCCATCTGCAACTCACTCACTCAAGCTGAGTACTACAGCCAGAGCTCCACCAAACATCTCTTACTGCTACAGACATGAGCCACCTGCCCACCAGCTCACACCCTGTTTACACACAGCTTCGACATAAGCAATGATGCTCAGTCCCAGTACAGCCTGCAGAGCTGCCCACTGTGCAGTAAGAGGAACAGGACACCCACATTAAGGGTGGCTTCCTGGGGTTGCAGCTCAGCTGCCATGGGTGTTGTCATCTCATCATTAAATTAGACAAAACTCCTGTGGTCCTGAAAGTTCATTCCCAAGCCAAGCCTGTCAGCATCATTTCCAGGAGGCTCCATCAGCCCAATAACCCTGCAGGGAAGGACAAGTGCCCAGGTGGATGCTTGTTCAAGATCCTTGAGCATAGATCAGCACTCCAGCTCCCAGCACTGTCAGCAAAGGCTCTTAAGAGCTTAATTGTAGGACAAAAGAGGAAAACATCATAAATCAGGAAAAACTTTGTGCCTTTCACCACTTTCCTCAGGAGGTAGGGAGCCTCAGCTTTCACTGAGCTGGGAGCTCAGAGCCAGTGGTCATGACTGCATGATGTGGAGGCTGTGACCTGGCAGACCCCAGGCTACCTAGCCCTGGTTGCCCACACCATCAAGGTGAAGGTACAATCAAAGGGCAAAGTGGTTGTGAAATGGAGGTGATTAAAACCCGTGGAGTGTTTTAAGTGCTGAGCAGTAAGGAAACCAGCTCCCCACGCCCACAGCAAGGTCTTGCACCCACAGCACAAAGTGTCTGAGCCTGCACTCTGAAAGGGCGGGCATTGGAGCAACAAATCTGCTCTGGAGCTCCCAGAGTGTCATTACCTCCAAGCTGAGCACTGCTCTGTGCTGCTGGTAATGCAGAATGCATTAAGACTCTAACTTCACAGAAAGAGATGCTCTTGGAGGCTGGAGAGACACTTTGGTGATTCCTGTCCTTGCAGCTGAACAGCACTACTGTAACCTGGGGACACCAGCTGCTGCAGACCAACAAGAGCAGGCAGAGATCCTTCCTGTAATTCCCAGATCTGTTTCCCCCAGGTGCAGGAGAAACAGAACTACAGCATCAGCACTTGGTGCCAGAGACATTTTCAGGTGGCATTGATAGATGTCATCAGCTAAAGCCACCACAAACACTCATTCCACTTCCTCCCCTGCAATCCCAGATCAGGCTCCAACCAGATAACCTCCTGCACCCACACCCAGCCAGGGCATGGTGAGGAGGTGGCCAGGCAGACTAGAGGCAGAAATAACATACAAGGTCGTGGGCCTCGAGGTGGTCAGAGATGTGGCTCCTCTATTCCACCAGCAGCCACAGCAGTGACACCCCACAGGAAATCACCCAGCACAAGACCAGATTGTGCACCAACAACCACAGCACATTCCTCCTTCACCTTCTCCCATTGCAACCAGGCAAACCTCCCTGTTAATGCTGCCACCAGTTAAACAGCTCCTGTCACCACATCACCCTCTCAGCTCTCGCCTGCACAGCCACCCTGTGAAGCAGCTCATAGGGGTTAGAAATGTCACCTTTCAGCTGTGCCATAACCATCAAAGGTGCTGCGTGGGGTGGTGAGCTGGCACCACTACCCAAATAACTGTTTGTTAAACCACAGCCCAAGGTCAGGGCCTCAGGACTCGCAGCGTCTGCAGCCAAGACTGACTCAGGGTAACCTTGTACCCTGCTTACACGCTGCACCACCACCTGCTGCACTGACATGAGGCCTGTGGAGCCAGGCTGCAGACACAGCAGAGAGCTTGGCCAGCCTAAAATACCACTCTCTGGGAGTTTCTCAAGCTGGATGTTTCTTGGTTATTTGTAGCCCCACATCAGCTATGCCAGCAAAACTCTGAGGTATGTGCAGCACTGCACAGGGCTAGAAAGGAGCAGGCAGAATATTTTAAAATGGGAACATCATCAAACACTTTGCAGTCTGAACCAACAGCCTGGGTAATTTGCATTGCCCCACACTTCATAGTCTGAATTTGCCTCAAAGAGCTTTCTGCACTTGAAAGCCGAGTGAGAGCCCTGCAGCCCTCTGTGAACCCACCACAGAGCTGAAGGCTGGACAGGCCAGTGGGACATGAGCTCTGATGGTCTTTGTGCAGGCAGGTTTTTGAGCACTGTTATTAAGCCTGCTTGACACCAGCCACTCATAAGACCTTTTTTCCAGTTGGCTTAGCCTGTAACTATTGGAGTTTCCACACCGGGTGCCTGTTTCAGCCCAAATTCTTCCAGGAATCTTTAGCCAAAACAGTTTGGCTACTTGTGAGAATGAGGCTAGGGAACAAGACAGTGGCTTACCCCTGTCAGAAAAAAAAAACTTAAAACCTTTTCCTTGAGCTAATCTAGCAACTGCAAATCCTGGAAAGGGGATCGGTGATTTTGCTGCAGAATAACCTTTTTAACAGAGAGTTTTCCTGTCCTTCTAGAAATCTGTCCACACTTGGCTAAGCTATAAACATCTGAAATACAGAAGTTTTTTTCCATACTGAATAGGAATTCACTTCAGCAGCTAAAACCTTCTAAGATTTCATCTCCCTGAGCATGCTCCATCTGCCCATCTCCCTTATATCTAACCGCCCTCACACCTAACCTGTGCTACATGCAGCAGAGCGACTGCCCTGCTCCCATCCAGCACACAGGGATCTCTGAAAAAAACATCCTTGTACTAGTCACTGCTGCGAGCTGGAGATTGGACCCAGACTCCTCCAAGTGGAGCCCAGGCTGTCTGCTCTGAAGCAGAGCTCAAGAGCAAGAAGAGGGAGAGGGGATAGGATGGAAAAACCACGGGAGCTAATGAGCATCAAACTGCACGCAGAGAAAAAGCAACTGGGAAGCAGGAATGGGAGTTTTTTCTGAAGATCACAAAACCCCTCTGTGATGCTGAAGAGACCTCCCGTTTCTTCACATGGAGCAAAGAAAAGTTTTCCCTCCAGATGGGTACTGGTCTGCACAGGGAGCGCTGTTTTTCCATCAAGAGGCAGTTTCCTTTGCAGAGCGCCTGGGGAGCAGGGCGGGTCGGCCAGCAGGGCTGCTGCAGCGCCCTCAGCGAGCATCTACCTGGGCTGTCAGCTGCAGCCATGCAGGGGCTGTGAGCTCTGCTCTGACCCAGCCGGCAGCAGGATCTGACCCAGGCTTTCTGCAGCCATAAATCTACCTGCTTCGCAGGGGAAAGGGTGCACAGGGAGGGGGCAGGCAGAGAGTGAGATGGAGAGAAAGGGAACTTTTGTAACGGGGAGAAATTTGTGTTTCTCTGAGAACATTATATTCATGGAAAACATAAACCAACTGTCGTCAAAGTCGTCTGAGCTCAGGAAATGGAGCGGCCGGGAGAAGGCTGCCATGTGGCCGGATGTTATGTATTTCTAATTAGTGCTATACATCTTTCAGCAGCGAGTGTCCTTTTGCTGGGAAACACAACGCGCTGCCCTTGTTATTGTAACTGTCACAGAGTGCTTAAACAGATAATCTCCAGGAAAAGTGATAAACACATCCCCTCTCCCACTAGGGTGTGCAAAACAGCGATGCCAAACCTTCTATTAGGGCAACGCGACCAGCCGCAGGAAATGGGAATGGGAAAGGAGCAGGCGATGCGGGGACAGCCGCATCCGAGGAGAGGCATGGCTGGAGGAAGCTTCTCGCGGCTGCTCGAGTGCCATGTGCTGAAGGAAATCCTGCAAGGGACAATCAGGGCAGAGCGAGCGCAGGCCATGTGGCCTCGGCTGAGGGGGCACTGGTAGGGATGGGACAGAGAGGTTGGAAGTGAAGGTTCCCAGCTGCTCAGCTCCCAGCACGCTCCAGGCAGCGGTGGAAGAGAGCCACAGCAAACCCCAAGCTCCCAAGAAAGCAGCAGACATGCTCCCACATCCACCTCAGCTAACAACACAGGCAATGCTGAATCCTTTGCAGTTAAAACATCAGCCAACAAACGTTAGAGTCTCAAAGGGGAACAGATTCCTTTGATTCAGGCAACTGGACTGCTCTAGCCAAGGGTCAGGAGGCCTCTAGTGAGACAGTTTCCATGCACGCCTCCCCAGCCTAACCTGAACTGCAGCTCTGGGCCGAGGAGCCTGGAGCAGTGCCGGCAGCAGGTGGCCCCAGTGCAGGCAGAGAGAGCAGCAGGGATGTGCTTTGCTCCTGGGGAGCAACAGCCAAAACCACCTTCCCTGGTGACACAGTAAAGGACCTTGGGCACAGGCAAACACACCAACGAATGAGCCCTCTGGACACAGCCCTGAGATGACACAAGGGGCTGGCAAGGGACATAGGAGGTGGAGAAGAGCAGGGAGGGGCGAGTCATGCCACAGGCACCAGGCTGACATGTCAGCAGCACGGCACACAACTGATTCACCAGCCAGCAGCTGCCCAGCGGGGAAGATGCCAGAGGCTGGTCACCTCCATGCTGCCACCACCTGAAGGCACCTGGCTTGCTCTCCTACTGCTCAGATAGAGGAGCATTTTCCCCATGAGTCACCCTCCACCAGACAGAAGCGTTGGCAAGGCTACAGGGAGCCCACCCGGACAGGGCTGTCTGCCGGAAGCGGGTAAGGACAACCGCACTGCTGGGCCATGGCGGAGACCGCACACACCCGCCAGGAGTGAAAAGCACAAAGTGAGGAGGATGCTCCCTGCTGCAGGGCATTTCCCCGAAACCCCCTCACTAAGGAGCTGTGAGTCATGGGCACTCCCAGCTCCGGAGCGGGAGCTGTCGAGTCACACACACACACTCATCTGCCCCTACAAAAAGCCTGGGAACCTGGAGGCACTCACTCAGCTCTGGCTAATACCCTGCAAGGAGCCTGGGAATTATGGACAGCTTCCCTGGAAAGATGCTCCCCGACTCTGAATTTGCAGGAGTGGACAGGATGGCAGCTCTAGCTCTCCTGGCCAAGCTAAACATCACCACCTGCAGCACACATAGGGCTGAATCCCAGCAGAACCAGTTGCAGAAATAACCTGGATGCTCCCAACACACATCCCACCATTGACCTCTCCCTGCGGAGAGAGGCAGGGAGGCCCTGGGGTCAGGTAGGAATCCTGGTCACGATGCCCAGACACACAGCAGCTCTGGGAGACTTGCTGCACATGTTCCCAAAAAGCAGCTGGGGCCGCCCAGGAGTCTGCAGCTCCCTCTGCTCCATGCTGAAACCCCATCTTGTCCAAAGGAGGGAGGGAGGCCTAGGAGGTGAGGAATGCCGGGGGGCCTGGGGAGGATGGAGCAGCTCTCCCTGTGGAAGCCATTAGATATTCAACACTTCATTTGTTTCCAGCCGTTCTGGACTGCAGCACTAGGCTCTAGGACGGGAGGCTCTTCTCTGACGTAACCAGGAAGCAGCTGCAAAATTAAGGAATCCCTCATGACATCATAAAAAGGGTCGATGGTTTACAGGGGAAGGCATAAAAATTAATGACATATTCCCACCCGAAGCAGCAAGCCTGCCCGAGAGCCACAGGGGAAGCCATGCTCTACCCAACACAAAGGGGTTGCTGCCCAGGACAGCTCTGTGCTGCCAGCTCCCTCCAGCTGCTCTGGGAGCTTGCCTCTGACTCCAACCATCCTCCAGCCTAGGATCCATGTGCAGGGCTGGATCCTTGCACCTGGAGTGTGATAACCAACTCAGGACATCCGTCCTGGCCCCAACAAACAGCTTTAGGCTGAGCAAGGGAATGACTTCAGAGACACTTTCCTTGTGCTTTTGGGACTGGCCAGGAGTCACCGACAAACATCGTCACTGTGAAGTGACTCAGGGAAAGCAGACACGTGCACAGAGTGCCCTCAACACCCCAATTTCTGCAGCTCTGGAAGATCTCATTGGTCCTGCAAGAGGAAGCCAGGGCAGAAGCACACTGTCCCTCCCCACCAGGCAACCCAGGCTAGGACAGAACGAATGACATTAGCCTTGAGGGCAAGCACAAAGCCATTTCCACTCAAAAAGGGAAAAGGATAGTGGTTTAAAATTAACTGCAGCCTTTTCCAGGAAATATCAGTGGAAAGAAGCAGCCATTTTTAGCAATGTTATTCTCAGAAATTTCCTGAAAAGACCCATCAGTCAAAACACAGATTGAAGCCATTTCCACTTGAACTAAGCAGCACTTCGGAGTTCTCCCTTTGCGCTTGGGGTGCCTGACCCAGCCGGCTGACCCGAGGTCCTGCCCCACACCCCTGGCCCCGGCGAGGCTGCAGGAGGCAATTCTGGAAGTGAAACACCCCAAAGAGTGTCAGCAACGCCCCTCCTGCCCAGGGAGGCACATACAGCCCAGTTCCCACATTCACACTGACACACGCCAGTCGCAAACCACTGCAGCTGGGGCAGAGGCACCTCGGTCTCACCCACACTGGCCAAGCCTGGAGAACTGCCAGAGGAATGGCGCTGGATTTCCCAGTGCTGAGGCATCAGAGCCGCTCGAGTGGGCGAGCTGATGCTAGGACTCACAACACAGACACAGCAAAATCTTCACTGCCCTCAAGGCTCTGCAAAATCCCCAGATTCACTGGTTCTGCTGCCAACAACTGATAGCTACACGAATTTGACCTGCCTGGCAGCTAAGAGGCTGGCAAATCCAAACATACTGAATTCTTGGCTAGCTCATAAGAAAAGCAAGCCCCTCCAAGCTGGCAAGCCAGCTCATCAGCATGCATATAGCTCCAGAGCAGCCTGGCACCAGCTGTCTCTTGCTGCAGAAGGAATATTGCTAGAGGATGCACCAAAGTGGCTGCAAGAATGAAAGGGTCCAAAGGTGGACAGGTACATGTGGAGGGAATCTGGACAGAACAAAGAATGCTGCACTGCAAGGAGGAAAAAATATGGATGATGGAAACACGGAAACGCATTAACGGCACTGCAGTAAGGTAGGGCGATGCAGCCCAGTACAAAAAAAAGTCCCTGACAGCACATCCTCTGCCTGCATGGATCTTTCACAGAGTCACAGAATGTTAGGGGCTGGAAGGGACCTCAAAAGCTCATCCAGTCCAACCTCCCTGTCAGAGCAGAATCACCTATACCAGATCACACAGGAACACATCCAGGTGGGTCCTGAATATCTCCAGAGAGGGAGACTCCACAACCCCCCAGGCAGCCTGTTCCCCTTCATCCCTCCTAAAGGAACCAGCTGCACAGTGAGAGCCCTGAACCTCACCCCCAAGTGGCCAGTGAGGAGCACAGGCTCCTCAGCACATGTGCCGGGGGAAATGCACTGCCACGGAGCCCAGCTCGGTGCTACGCAGCAGGCATGGCAAGCTGCTACTAGCATCCCACCCAGGAGCTGCATGCGCCCAACCATAATTGTGTCAGATGTTATTTACAACGGGGGAGGAGGTGTGAACAGGGCTTCCCAAGAGATTTACTCCAGCCTGGAGTGAAGTTTTACCAGGACAACACAGCAAATAAAAGGCAGCCTTTTCCACCAACCCCCCCCCCCCCCCCCCCCCCTCCCCCCNCCCGCCACCTTCCAGTGCTGGAGGTGGGCATGTCTTTGGCAGCAAATGCAAACAGACAGCCTGGAACATGCCTCCTCTGGTGTGAACCTTGGTGAGCACTTGGAGCCTGGAGTCAAAGTTAACGAGAGAAAGCGCCTGCAGACAGGCGCACTCGCAGAAAGCAGCCTTTGATGGGGCAGGAACAGCAAAGTGTGGAGCTTCCGTTTCAACACATTCACTTGGTTGCTGCTCTTCTTTTTACAGCTTCCTGAGGGAGCAGAGCACCACAGTGACAGTTTGCAAAGTGAACGCCAATATACAAAGTGAAAGCCACTGCCCTGCCCAGATCCAGAGAAGCAGTAAAGCTCAGGATCCTCATCAGATGCCTGCAGGCCTGATCCACCTCCTCATCTCCTGCACCAGCCCCTGGCCACCTCCAGTGCTGGCTCAGTCCCTCCAGCCTCCCCAGCTGATGACAGTGGCACCCCCAGCACCAGGACATCCCCCTGAGAGGGGCACAACCCAGCTGCTGTGCCTACAGTGCAGCTTACCTAACACTTTCCGTTATGAGACCTGGGTTTAGCTCCTAACAACTGTGCCAAACTTTAACCATTTAGGCTGCAACCCTTCAGGCCAAAAGCTTTCTTTGAGCTAAATTTATTGGGAAAGTTTCATCTACAAAGGTTCAGCCATTTGCCAGAATGAGGTTAGGGAAAATATATTGTTCTTCTCAAGTTAAAAATCCTTTGACCATTTCAGCAAAATCCCTAGCACCTTCACACTGTGAAGCAGGAACCAGAAGTTTGGCAGGAGATAGTGGTAGGGTCTGGGTGTGCCTCCTGCCACCTCCATCCACCCTTGCTTTTCCAAGATGGGGGCATATGGAAATCTGGGTTATCAGGTTCTCATGTGCCGCTGCAACTGAAGCAGCAGCTGGTTCATCTGAGGGAAGAAGAAAGCAAGCTGGGTAAGATGGTGGAACCATAGAATTGTTTTGGTTGGAAGAGACCTTTAGGATCATCAAGTCCAACCATCAACCCAGCACTGCCATGTCACCACTAAATCTTGTACCTCCGCACCGCATCTGTATGGTTTTTAAATCACTCCAGGGATGGGGACTCCACCACTGCCCTGGGCAAGTTGGGTCAGGTCTTGACGACCCTTTCAGGGAAGAAATTTTTTGTGATATCCAACCTAAACCTCCCCTGGTGCAACCTGAGGCTCTTTCTTCCTGTCCTACTGTTTGTTACTTGGGAGAAGAGACCAACCTCCACCTCTCTACAACCTCCTTTCAGGTAGCTCTAGATAACAATAAGGCTGAGCCTCCTTGTCTCATCTCCAGGCTGAACAACCCCAGTTCCCTCAGCTGCTCCTCACAAGACTTGTGCTCTACACCCTTCACCAGCTTCATTGCTGTTCTTTGGACACCCTCCAGCACCTCAATGTCCTTCTTGTAGTGAGTGGCCCAAAACTGAACCCAGTATTCAAGGTGCAGTCTCATCAGTGCCAAGTACAGGGGGATGATCACTGCCCTAGTCCTGGAAGCCACAATGTTTATGACACAAGCCAGGATGCTGCTGGAGAGGGAAAGGCAGGTAGAAAAAGGTGTCAAAGCAGCAGAAGCCAGGTGACAGCTGGCAGTCTGTTCTCCAGGCTCCCACACTGCTTTGCTGGCACCATCAGTGGCTGCTCGTTCCCAGCACCTGGTGTGCACGGAGGAGAACAGCTTCACTTGCAGTGTTCCCATCATGGTAGAGCCTGCTGTGGTGAATCTGGGTTTCCATGGCAGCTGAGGATCCCAGATGAGGTCAGTCCTGTGCCATGAGGGGCAGCTCCTTTTCTAAAAGCAACTGGAATTACACACACAGTTACACGCCCGCAAGTCAAACTCTTAGGGGTCAGGAACACCACACTTAGAGCCATCCATGCAACTTCAAGTTAACTCTATCACACGCATTATGAGGCTGTCCTACTGACATATCCCCTTTTCTCCCCTCAAGTTACCATTTTCAGTCAGCACAGAAAATTAACAGTCAGTAGAGACCCTCCTGATGTGCAGAAACATGCACATGTCCAGTAAGACTGAGGGCTGCAGGACAAAATGATGTTTTGGGGATTTAGATGGCTCAGTGCTACGCTGGAGAACCAGATTATGTCTTTGTCTTAGTCATGAACTTCCTGAGGGATCCAGAAGTCACCTTAACCACTTAGCATCTGTCACTATTTGTGTGCCCCTCACTTGTTGGTTGGCCATGGTAACAGAGAGAGGATGAAATTGGCAGACACTGGGCAAGTTTGCTTGGATCAGGAACAAAGGCAGCTCCTGAAGGGCATTTTTGGGAGGAATCCACCGCCTGCATTTCAAGTTGAGCAGTCAAAAAAAAAAAAAAAGGAATCCTGTGGTTTTCCTTAAGCGCAGTTCCCCATCTATACACGTTGGAGATACCACGCAGAAAGACATCCAAACCCAAGATACTATAACACAGAAGCCAGCAAGTTTAAGCTATCAAATTATTTGGCACCTGAGCCTTCCAGCTCTTCCTATGCTACATGTGGCACCAAGCATGATGATAAGACAGTTAATCAGTAACTTCTCTGGAAAACTCCCATGTGAATGGAAAGGAATTTTAGGAGCAGAAGGACAACAGGAAAATTGAGGCCAGGATCTCCGCCACATCATCATCTTGTCCATCACAGGAGGTCTTATCTGCATTACCCTGCACCTCAAGCGCATGGAAATGCTGCTGAGCACAGGCTCTGAGGTTCACTCTGTTTGGAAACATCCTCTCACAATAGGACTCATGAAAATAGAGCCATATTCACCCACTCAACCTCTCCTAGTGAATGATGGACAAGGTCTCCTGCAGAAATTCAGGAAAATCTGCCATGCAAAGGGAGGTTCTCAGGTGTCAAGTGAGCAATTCCCTGTGGGAAAGGCTGAAACCACAGGCACAAACCCACAGCACTCAGAGAAACCAATCCAGGAAGTTTCACATCCGAGCCCCCTATTAGAGAATACAATCTCAGTGCTCCAACAACTTCCATGCAGCCAGAGCCTCAGGTCCCCAGACCCCGGGTAAGCTGCAGGACACGCACACTCACACTGCCTATTGAGCCACCCTGCTACGAGACTCAGCAAGCAAAGAGCCTGAACCTCCTACATGCATTAACCAGCACAAGACAGAACAAATGCCAAATTCCTCTTTCCCCCTGTGATTTGTGATAGAATTGGCATGATCGTGAAGCTCCCACAGCTACCGTTCCCAGCAGGACCATCCACAGGGAAAGGCTGCACTCGAGGGGGTGGGCTCAGTCCCGGGGTGCCCCAGCACCTCTTTCATTCGCTGTCACATTTCCTGCTGGGAGGGAGCAAAGGTTGCTGCAGGCTCCCACAGAGCCAGCACCGATAAGTTTCCTGCAGAGATTTGCAAACCTGTTGCAGTTCCAAAGTGAGCTTCAGTTTCACTGTGAGCAGCAGCTCAGAGCCTCAGAGTTACTACACAGCCGAATAAAATATTTTTTCATAAATTTAACGCCAGCATGTCTGTGTTTGGAAACTTTGAAAATCCATGTTGTATGGTTTACTGCACTGGAAAAGGTGCCAACAGAGTTTCAAAGGAAGGGAAGTGTATAACTGTTTCCTTTCAAATGCATTTTCCAATGGGATCCATTGAGGGAAAAGGCTGGAACTAACTAAAACATTATTAAAAACTGTTATGAAAAGAGACAGAGAGATGGAAAAAGATAGACAAAAACTCCAATACACAGCCGAGAGGGAGGGAGTGAGACAGGCAGCAAGAAAGGGGATATGGGCAGAAAGACACTTTGGGTGGGGATAATGGGGCGAGACAGGGAGTTTTAACTGGCAATCAGGCTGCGTGGTTTCATATTGTTGCAGATCAATTGATCAGGATCTCAAGTGCTGCTGGCCCAGTGGCACACAGCGAACCACAGAGCTGGCTGCAAGCGCAGCACTTGCGAACTGCTGACCTTCAGTTTTAAAACCAAAAATATTCTTTGGGAAGCAGTTACACCGGGTTCCAGCCCAGGCTGCCAAGCGAAAAACAAGCGCTACTAACCTGAAGTAACACCCCTCAATCCCTTACACTAAAGCAAAAACCAGGACTAGTAACCTGAAGTAACTCCCTGGTCTGAGTCACCCAGCAGTAACCGCTCGTGACATGTGTGCAGGGGCTTGGCTCTTCCTTACTCCCTGAGTGGAGCGGTGAATTCTCCAATCGCTGACACCAGCCGTCGCAATGAGCACGCAGGACACAGGCACCAGCCCTCAGACCGCTGCTGCTCCAATGTGCTGACCACACTCAAGCTACTCTAACAAAGCCTACAAATACCAAAGCAATCGAGTCCATACAGCACCGCCACATCCCAGCTCCAAAACCACTGCTCCAGCTCCAGGCACAGCCCTGGGTTTCCTGCCCCATGAGCAAAGGGGGAACCGAAAGGGGCCGAAAACATACATTGAGTCAAATAGCTTCAGTGCCCTGGACGTCAGGAGGTTGCCAGGGTCAGGGCTTGACCAAGGATGGAGCCAGATCTCCGCTGCTCTGCCAGGCTTCAAAGAGCCAGGCTGGGGGTGGGCAGAGCTCAGCACACGCCTGCAGAGCTGCAGGCCTGTGGTTCTGCGGGGTGTAGTAACCGTGGGCTGTAGCACACATGTCGAGGGATGAGGGGAAAAAAATAAACAGACAGACAAAAGAATGAGGATGCTCTGCCAATTCCAATTGTGCAGCTTTCATTTTAAATGCTTATCAAGCTGAGAAAGAGCAGAGTTCTTGGAAAACAAGGTTTCCTTTCTTCCCATGCCAGTGTCAAACACCCTCAAGGACGGGTACAGTACAGGCGCTTGCTGCCGGCCGCCTTCTCTGCAGCAGCAGCAGCAAACATCCCATCCCATCCCATCCCATCCTGTCCCATCCTATCCTAGCCTTAGGAAGGGTTTGCAAGTAACAGCCCTAGAGTTTCTGGTTGAAAAAAAAAAAAAAGCGCTCTATGATTCCTTTCTTTCTTTACTAATCTCCAATCTGGTTGGGTTCAAATTATGGCCAATTACCCACCAACACTTCTCACTAATAAAATAAATTTTTACGGGCCCTAATTACTGCTTTCGCTGAACTGCTCTACAGGAAGCCGAGAGGCTGCGGCTCTCCAGACGGCAGCAGGCAGCAAAGCAAAGGCACCCGCGAGTACAGCAGCAAGTGACTCACAGGAGAGAAGCCGCCGGAGGGGCGGGCAGAGCGGGAACGCTTGCGCCTGGCTGGAGCGTGAGACACAGCAGTCCATAAAGCACCGCAAGCCCTGCGCACGGCGCTGCGGGGCCGGCCGTCAGGTCCCCGTCAGTCGCGGCACCCGCTACCTGTGACGCAAAGCTGTCCCCCCCAGGGCCAGAACGATGGCTGCGCCGCTCCGACGACTGTCTCCGCAGATACTAAAACGGCAAGCGAACGGTATTTGGAAATGGCTGCACCGACCGCGCACGGCAGAGATGCGGCTGCCTCCCAGCACGGGTGCTGGCCCTCGGACTGGGGGGATCACCTCAGGGGATGGAGGGGAGGCAGCTTCTCAGCCCAACTCCCACCTTTGGGTCTCTCCGCTTACAGTTTAATTGGAGGAGACAAATAGCAGAAAGGTAGAAAATACCTCTGAAATCGTGAGGCATCCAACCTCCTCCCAGCTACACACATGCCAGCACCGCCTGGCCCCAGAGGGCTCCCCAAGCGTGAAACACAAGCAGGAACCCAATGGGTGACTGGAGCCTGCAGCCAGGGCCTCGCAGCCGGCAAGCTCGGCCCACAACGCCACCGCTCTGCGCGGCGCCAGGGAACGCCGAGCCGCTGCCCCGGCCCTTCCCGGCGGCGGGGAACACCCTCCTCGGCAGCAACGCCGCGGCAAAGCCACGGGCCCACGGCTTGCTGCCGGTCTCACGAGCCTGGAGTGCTGGAGCCTTTCACAGCAGAGCTGCCACGCAGGTATCCAGGCTCAGCTGGGGAAACGCAGCTCTGCGAGATCGATTCATTTTCTGTTTTGTTTTTTTTTTTTTTTTTTTTTTCTCCCTTAACCAGGATTACTTTAATTTTCAAGGCCTAATGGAGTCCAGCTGGGACCGGGAGGCAGCCCTGCAGTAGTACGAAGCCAGACCTTTACACACTGGTGCAAACCTGTACTACGTTCGGCATACACATACACAGGCACACACACAAAGCCCTATAAAAAGGATGCACTGCAGTGGGATATTTTTAGTCTTGACAATACAGCACTAAAAATATGACTTTGCTAATACATCACTCCAGAAATATTCCCAGTGTCCATTCAGGAACAGTTTAAAAACATTTATTTTTGTTTCCCTTTGCAATGGTCAGAGAGGAGGGAGAAAATAGAAACTCATTGATAAGAGGAAACGAGAGAGACATGAAAAATTGAAAACTACCTAAAAGCTCATGGAGAGGTTTATTTTATTAGTTCTTAATAAATATCTTGCAGATTTCCTCAGGAAATACACCAGATCACATGTAAAATAGTTTGGTACTGATGTCAACTGTGTCAGCATATGAAATCTATTAGGGTGAAGCCACAGCAGGGTGATCAGCGTGCTGAAAAACTGCACGGCACTGAGGCGAGGGGGGGTGGGGGGAATCTCACGGCCCTTCCAAATTCTTCGAGAGGTAAAAAAGTCAGCCAAGACGCAGAGAGAGAGAAAAAAAGATCCCACATCCTGCTTTGCGCTGCCAGCAATGTGAAGTGCCCAGAGATTAATTCTATGTCTGGCCTGGAAATGTGACTTTAAAGCATTGGAGGGAGCAGGGAGGAGGAGAAGAGAGGAACGAGAAGGCCAGGCAAACCGGGACTGGCACCGTGCCACCAACCCCCCTCTTCCCAAGCCATGTTTCAACGTAGACAGCAGTAAACCCCACCAGACGGCAGCTCCCGGGGCTGCCAGGGCCTCGCACCAGCTGGGGCGCGTCTCCCGCTCCCCGCGCAGATGGGCCCAGGAGCATCACTTCCGCTTCGCCTGCTTTTAAAGACACACGGGACCATGTGGCAGGCGTTTCGCCGCTCCTCGCCACAGCCCCGCACCCGCCTGGGGCCCCCTGGGTGGGACCAGCCCCACTCCCAGCACCAGGCATGAGGTCTTGGCTCCTCGGGCCCTGCTCTGAAGGGTTTATGCTGTTCCCAACCCGCCTTTGGCAGCCGGCAGCTCCTGCTTTGTGCCATTACCCACTTACGCAAGACTCCCCTGCTTGGCTCCTGGGTCCGGCGGACAAGCACCAGGGGTTCACAGAGGGAGGGTCAGGGGACCTTTTGGGGTTGTTCAGCCTGGAGAAGGTTCCAGAGGAACCTTATTGTCGTTTTGCAGTACTTAAAGGAGGCCTATAAGAAAGATGGGGACAGTCTTTTATCAGGGCCTGTGGTGAGAGGATGAGGGGTGATGATTTTAAAACTGAAAGAGGGAGATTTAGACTAGATTCCAGGAAAAACATTTTTAAGCCGAGGGTGGTGAAACACTGACACAGGTTGCCCAGAGAAGTGGTTAATGCCCCATCCCTGGAAACATTCCAGGTCAGGCTGGATGGAATTCTAAGCAACCTGATCTAGTTGAAGATGCCCCTGCTCACTGCAGGGGGTTTGGACTAGATAACCTTGAAAGGTCCTTTGCAACCCAAACCATTCTATGATTCTGTGACCACACATTCCCAGGAGAGACTGGAGAAGAGGGAATGAAGCCAAAGCTGTCCCTACAAGACATCTCTCTCTCATCCCATGGTGACACGCTCTTGTCTGCCTCTCATCCCTCTCCACAGGCCAGGGGACTTGAGAGCACATTACAAACCTGTGACAACCTCAGGGACAGACAAATACTTGTGCCCTTCCCACGTCTCCCACAAGCCAGCTCTATGGTCACATTAACTGCAGTCATCACAAGCCACATCAGTTAATGCTACAAATGACCCTTTAATTGAAGAGGCACATATCCTCACCACTGCCACCTAGCCAAGGTGAAACTGACACAGTCCATACTGGCTCTAAGGTGGACAGAGCATCGCATTAGCCAGGCTGACTCCTAAAGGTCACACTCAGCTTCCTCCTGACCATCGATTAGCACAGGTAGAGCCAGCACCATGCTGCCAAGGACCTGTTGCATGAGCACACGCAGCCCTCAGCAGACCATAATCAGGAAAAATTAAAAGGTCTCCATACATTAACCTGCATGGTGACACCTCTGAGCTGCAGATGAACTTCAGAATAGAAACACAGCCTTGGCTGTGCTGCCATCCCTAAGCTTGACTCCAATGAGCCCCCAAGGATACCTGCTTCCAGTTGAAGCCTTCCCAACACGAGGCACTCAATTCAACAAAGGACTAGAGCCTGCGAGCAGATGGAGGCAGGAGGGAGCTGTCAGGGGACAAGCCCAAATGGCAGCCTCTGAGAAAGAGACTACCCTCGCTATGCTGGCAGGCTGCACCCAAACCTGTGCAGGGCATGGGCACGAGGCAGGCAGCCCTCCCTGCCTACACCTGGCAGGCTATAAAACAGACCCACAAGCTCAATCAAGAGTTTTACAACTTCACAAAGCACCATAATTAGCCTAATTATACAATCTTCTCTCAGAGAATTAAACAGAAATACAGTAATTGAGTTGGTGCTGCTTAGAAGCACAAGGAAATCAAAGGCACAATGCACATTAAAGAGTCAGAAACATCTTTTTAAAAGCGAGAGGATTTCCTGTCATGCTGCAAACATCTAAAACTCCACCAAAGCTGCTGCACCTGGTGTGACCCTGCTCCAGCTCCCTGGCACTCTTCTTTCTCCACCACCAAAGCAAGGGTGAATCAGAGCAGCAGGACAGATGCCTTGGGCACCTCCTTTCTCGTTTTACAGCAGGAAGGATAGACGCTGAGTGCCAGTGCTCCATTTCCTGACTTCCATTTTATCCACTGGTGCCGCTCCTTCACTGAAATTGTGCTTTTGTTCCAGTGTTCAGAGCTGGCCCATGCCCTGGTGTCACCACAGCATGAAAGCTCCTCCAACCTGACCTTGCCTGTCACTGGCTCTGTCTTGACTTGCTGCTCAAGCTGATGAAGCTTGGCTCTAAAGCAAACTCTCAAGCTTTGTGATTACAAATCATTTCCCCTCAATTTATTGGCCTGAAATGAGATCTCAGTATCACTCTGCACTTGGTGGAACCATTTCAAGGGCAGACATAAAGGATGTGCTCCTGTGACAGGCAGAAGTCCCCAGTGAGCTCATCCAGCTCTACTGGATGGGGACTTTTGCCACACCATTGTTGGAGGGCAGGGCTGGAGAGTCTGACACGCCGGCAAGCACTCGGTTTTGCTGGAAACCTTTCCCTTCCCTGCCACAAAGCCCTGCTCAAGCTTTTGCCTCCGAAGCCAACGTCTAGATTTCAGAAACCTGAACTGCAAGTGGAAATTCCCTGCAGCGCGTTCATTATTGCATCTCCTGCTGGCACTTGTGGCAAAGGGAAAAAAAAGTCACATGGCTTTCTGGACACACGTTTCGCTGGGGAGTCTTGCATCAGAGGGCAGAAGCCAGAAGCCAGGAAAATAACTCCAATTACGGTAAATAAATCCCCAAATATGTGACAATCTGCCTTTTAAACAGGAAACAGAGAGGAATAAGCAAAGGAAGACTTTGGTCTAAACATCACTGCCACCAGCCTCAAGAGCCCAAGAGCAAGACTCTGAAGATGTGTCTGGGCCAAAAGTATTTCACCTGAACCTTGCTGATGTGTCTGAAGTCCAAGACAGCTTCCTTCCCTGAAAGGAAAGGCGCAGACAGTTCCCAGCAACTGTGCCAACCTCCAGCACTCCCAACTGCTCAGAGGAGAAACTCCAGAGGGTCAGCTGCCACCTCCAGGTGTGTGTGCGTCCCTCAGGAGGCTCAGCACAGGAAGTCCTGCAGATCCCAAGGTGAGCAACACAGGTATCACCTCCACAGACCATTTCAACCTTTCAACCTGCTCACAAGGCCACAGTGAGCAGCAGACACCACGTGATAAGGAGTCAAGTATACAAACCCTTTGTCCAGCCACTGACATCTCAGCACTTGCTCACTCTAGAGCCTCTGTACAAGCCAAGCAGCGCAGGGAAGGATGTACACCAGCATTAGCCAAGCCCTCTTCTGGGTTTCCTCTCCTGACTACGAATCAAACCCAAAGTGAGTAACAGCAGCAACACAGAGAGGAAGGATAAATTTAACGTCCAGTTCCTCCAAACTTAGGCCTGGGGAAGCATTTTGCCTTAACAGTGCTTCACTGGAGGCAGCACTATCCTGCCTCAGGGGAACAGCAACTGCCAGGTGCACAACAGTGATCTCAACAGTGATCTCAGCACAGCCACTTCAGTCCACACTTGCTGTATGAGGACCAAAGCACCCCAGAGTATGCCAGCCCCTGAATGGCTCAACTCCATCCTGCTCTTACTCTCACCTGGAGTCCCCCAGGCAGGTGGGACCTCAGGCTCTGCCCTCAACAGGGCACAGGACTGCAGATGCTCAGCATCCTCAGGACACAGCCCTGCAATATGACATTTCCATCAGCTTCCCAGTTGTGTCCAAAGCTGTCATGGCCCACAGAGTTGCTTGCTCAAAGGTGCCAGCTGGGCTCTGGTGAAGCACACATTTACCATGCAAAGAGGGGGATTAGGAAAAAAAGACTCAATTCTGCTGGCCAAACAGGGGAAGATTAAGTTGCTGCTTCTGTTATCTACAGCCTGAGGTTTAAGCAGCTTTGCTTTGTGCCTAATTTTAAAGCTCCACCAAACCAAGGCAGCCGTCCACAGCACTGCTTTGTTTTTAAACTCAAAGGCACTGGACTCCCTTGTGCTCAACTCCCAGCACCTTTTGTCTGCTCCAGTAAGCAAGATGTGGTTAAAACTTCATGAGTGGCCATTGAGATGTGGCTGCAGCAGAAGAGGGGTACCTGCTTGCACTGATGCTGCACTTGGCTCTCAGCAAAGCTGGGTCCAAGCATCAGAAACCAAACAAGAACAGTGGAAATGGTCAGAGCTGAGGTTCTGCAGACACCACCAGAATCTGCAACAGCTCTGGGGATATTTTAAGTGTTCATACTTCAGCTTGCAAGCCAGAGCAGCTGTGGTCAGCAAAGTGAAGCCTGCTCCATCCAGCACAGGGCTGTGTACAGTGGCAGGACAGCAGCAGAGCAAGCTGCTGGTTACCAAAGCACCGGGTGATTTCAGGGGGTCCTTTGGGTTCAATGGGTTTTCTCCACCTAGGCTGGGGTGCTGAACACACACACAAGAGGGGAAGCCCTGTACCTGCTTAGACATTGCAGTTGATTTGTACTAACCTTTGCTACACCTATCGAAACTTGGTCAAGATCAACATCTCAGAACCTGCTGTAAGTCTTCAAGGAGCAAGCGCCACCATGCTAATTAGCAAAACCTTGCAAAGGCTGTAGTCAGCAGATGCTGTAAGAGCAGTTCTTTGTGAGCCAGGCAGAGGATCTCTACATCCAGTGGCCTGTGCAGTACTGACCTGCTCTACGCTGCTCTCAGACCACCAGCATGCTGGTGCAAAGGGGATAGACACTGTTCTGAATCTGCTGCAGGGAGTGGGATGTGAATCCTTTCTGCACAAGCCTTCAAGGCTCTTCAGCCAACCCTCTCTCACACAGCAAACCCAAGGAGAACAGACCCAGGAGGGCTGTGAAGCAAAGTCCAGCCTGACTTTGCCACACTGGCCCCTTGAGCCTTCCTCACACTCCCCTCACGTACTGGCAGTGGGACTGCTGCTCAAGCAGCAGGTCTTCCTCCTCGTCCTTCTGCCTTGGCAGAGCAGTCGTCCTAGCGCCTGCTCACCCTGCGCTGCGGCAGCTTCCCTCCACACGCAGCACAAGTCACTTTCCCAGCCCTCAGCTAAAGCCGCGCTCTCGGCCAGAACCTCCCTGTGCCTCTGTGCCCTGACTCTGCTCGGCCCCGAGGGATGCAAACTTCATTCCCTCCATGTGCTGAGGATGCACATATGGCAGCCCCCTCCCTTCTCCACTTCCACCTAAGCCCGACCTCCTAACAACCTCCACACAGCACAAGGCAACCAGCCCGAGAGTGCCAGAAGGCATCCAGGTGCTGCAGCCTGATGCTTCACACCAGCAGCCAGGCAAATTTGCTGGGATTTCCGGGAAGTGTCTCCAGGGTGCCCTGTGCTGTTGCACCCCCTCTTTGGTGCATGCTTGTTTGGAATGTAGGGCCATTTGCTGGGGGGGGGGGGGAGAGGGGAAGTTATTCTGGTGGTGGCCTATGAATAACATCCAGTGATTTATAGGAAGTATAATCCAATAATACAGTAAAATAAAACAGTGTGTCTGAGATGGGTTGGATTCCAGGAATTATAAAACAAATTATTAGAGAGAGAGAGAGAGAGAGAGAGAGAGAGAGAGAAAGAGGGGGGGAAAAAAAAGCCTCAAGAGAGGCCAGATCGGAGTAAATTGGGCACAGATGGGCTGGGAGGGGGTTTCTCTCTCTCCCCTCACCAAGATGCCCCTGCCGCAAGCACGGCTTCAATTAGTCTGTTCAGAAACCAGAGTTTTATTTCCCCAAATTACAGAATTAAAAAAAAATTAAAATTCTTGGAGTGTTTGTGGTCAGGATAAAGGCATCCAAGCTTCTCTGTAAGTTGCCTGTGCAGATGGCTACCAAACTGTTAAATGGGCCACCCCCACAAAGGTCCCAACTCTGGCTTGAGCCCAGGATGGCCCAAAAAATAGTCACCTACCTCCTGGGGTGGAAAGCTCCAGCAGCTGCACATCTATGCCATGTAGAGCACCTTTCTGTCTCTACCTCCCTCCCTTGGATGTGTTCTCCTTTGCCCCACAGGTCTGAGGTCTACAAGAAGCTTTTTCACACCTTTAATGCTCCTGACAGGAGGCAGCCAGGAGGTCAGAGGGACCCTTGCAGCCTCCCTGGACAATGGGCAGAGCGGCTGACTCAGAGGAAAAGGCTGTTTGATGCTGAACAGTGGGGGAAGCACTTCATGTGGGAATTCTTTGGCTTCCTCTGTCAGAGAAAAAAAACAAACCCAATCCATCTCCCAGGGTCTTCCCACTGCTGTCTGGCTGCACAGGCAGCTGAGACCAACTCCAGTGCCTGGTGCTGGCCCTGGGGACAAGCACACCTCAGCTGCACACACTAGGCACAGGCCCTCAGTGCTCTGCCCACACTCTACGTGGGCAGAGCAGGGTCCAGGTAGCCAAGGGCCACAGCAGTGACCTTGCTTGAGAGGAGGCTGTGAAACACAATGGGCTGCTCACAGCTGACTGGCTCTGAAACCAGTTTATACACCCCAGTGCACCCCAAAAAGTCAGTCTGCCTGCAGAGCATGTGGTGACTTCACATAGATTGATGCACATGAGAGTGGCAGCTGCTAGGAGCCAGAGATGCACAGGAGGACACACCACAGCTGCCCTAGAGAGAACACACTGAGGCAAGGACACCTCTGAGGGACCACAGCTGACCCACACCACAGCAAAAGAAAATGAGTGAAAAGCAAAGAGCAGCAGATGCAAACTGTTACTCCTGAGTTCACAACCTCCCCTGCTGCCTCAGTGAAGGAACTGGGACAGACTGAGCACAGTCCACAGCAAAAATGGGAGAATGAGAGACTGAGATGGGCCAGGACAGGTGCTTGGTGTAAACCTGAGGAAGGAGGAAAGGAGTCTGCCAAAGCATCTGATAGTTCTGATTTCCTTTCTCTCAACACTTGAACCTGTTTGCATTCACAGACACGAAATGTTGTACAAGTTCCCCACGTGAAGACCCTTTTGCCAGTGACCCCACCCCAGAACTGGTAGCACCACTGGATCCCATCATGAGGGATTGGTTAGACAGCAGACACAGCGCAAGAAAGCAAGTTTTACAAGTTCTCAGAAGTATCTGGGACTCCAGAGACACAGGAATACATGGCAGGGGAGGGAGGGAGCAGCTATCCCTGGAGAGAACTGACCCCAGACAGCAGGGAAGAGAGAGAGGCTCTCCAACAGACCTCTCTCCCCAGCCCCAAATCCAGAGATTTCCTACCAAGAGCTCACAGCTGAAGGTCAGACAGGCCCATGCAATGGGAAGGACACTGACACACTCTGATCCCAGACTTGCAGAAGGATTTCAGTAGGAGGAGACCTCTGAAGGTCACTCAGGCCAACTGCAAAGTTCGATCCAGCTCCAGAGAGCTGATGCAGCCAAGCTCTGACTACAGCAGCCTGGCCACCCGGTAAGGCTGCTCGCTGGCAGCTGGGGACGCCGACAGGGTGGGACAGCTCCCGCACAGCTCCCACACGCTCGCAGGGGCGGATCGGCCCCTTGGCACCCGCTGCCGAGCTGCCCATGCCACTGCTGCCCCGGGAGGTGACTCATGTGCTGGGAAGCAGACACCCGCACCTTCCCGACAGCCGCTTCTGCCGCGGGCTGCTGCCAGGCCCCTGCCCACAGCAGCCCACACGCCGGGGAGGGAGCCAACAGCTGTGCTGGGCACTCAGCAACAACAGTCAGCAAACTTTCTCGCCAGCAAACTTTCTCGCCTGCCTTTGAAACTCCAACTCCTTTGCTTTTTGGGTTTCTTTGGTTTCCCCTCCACACCCAGCTCTTCTTGGTTCATATTGCTGTCACCAAGCCCAACGTGGGCTGTGCCAGCCCTCGGCACGCGAGTGCTCAGGGGCCATCAGGGCATGAGCTGACAACAGGATTTGCTTTGCCAACAGCACTCTCAGCAATATTTTAGGGTCACCGGAGCAAGGAGCCCTCAGGGGAATCCCTAAAGGGCACCAGGCATCAGATGGCAGCCGTGGTGCCATCCGACCTGCAGGCATTTCATGAACACAGCCACCTGCTCTGCAGTCCCCAGCAGGAAGGGGGTTGCCTTCTCCAGAGAGCCAAAGGCTGGAGGCAGCTGGCAGCTGCCCGCACAGGAGGCAGAAAACTCTGAGAACACTTGTTTTTCACATGAGATAAGAAGTGTTCTCTTTCTGTCACTCACTCAAATTCACAACTCAGCTACGGATGGAAGAGCAGAGTCCAGTGGTCCAAGAGCTGGGATCACTTCCAGCTCTGCCACAGGGGCTTCCAGTATGGCCCAGACTAATCTCTTCCTCTCTTTACCACCCGCTCCCATCTGCAGCACAGACATGGCCATCAATACACCTACTGGCAGCCAGGCAGGGCCATTTGCTCACAGCCATAAAGCACTCTGCAGCTCAAAGATAGACATGGCTGGTGGTTGGCATCTAGCAAGCAGGAGGGGAGGGCAAAACTGCCTCACCAGCAGGACTCACAGCTCCCCAAGGGCTTCCCCCAGGAGAGGCGGGTGCCAGGCAGCAGGTATGGCACACAGGAACTACTTCCCATCCCTCTGGATGATGCTGGTTCACTCCATCAGCTGACCTTGGCCACTGACCACCGTCTGACAAGTGGCTAACAGGCTCATGAGGGAAGAATCTTCCAGCAGCAGCTCTCTGGGGCTAAGCCTGATACACCCACATCGTGGCTTTGATCAAAATCCATCAGCTGGAGGCATCTATCTTGGAGATCCAAATCCCAAGCCATCAGCATGCAGAATGCTGCTTCCTCCCACCCTGGGAGCACAGTCCCATCCCTGCTCCCAACCATGGGGGTCTGGCAGCCCTGGGTACCTGATGCTGCGTGTGTGTCAGGAAGCCATGGGGAAAAACACATTCCCTGGAAGCGCCACTTCAGACTCAGTGCAGGAAACTGGTTTGGTGTCATCTCTGCTGCCCAATACGTTAAGCTCAGCAGTGGCAGAGACCACATACAGCCTCCAGAGTGGGTGGAGAAGCAGCAATTCTACATCTGCTTTGTTCTCTGTGCCTTAATACAGGACATAGCCTCCAGCCTGGCCTGCCAGAGACAGGCATCATGTCACCCAGCCACCTGCACAGACACAGGCAGTCACAGGCAATGCCACCCTCCCAAAAGCCAAAACCTGCAAGATCCTCACAGCCCTTCTGGTGCCAGCACAGACACTGAGCAGGCTCAGGCTCAGTGTTGGGAAGACAGAGCTCTACAGCAGTGCCTCCCTCCTGTGTTTGATGACTCAGGCTCCAGGGAGATGCGATGCCTCCTCACAAACCTCAGCCAGCTCCAGTCAAGGTCCCCTTTATGACCCTACCCACGTCAACACCCCCAGGCATCCAACCACTGCTCTACTTCCCCATCTGTCTTCAGCTGGTGAGTCCCCCACTCCTCCTCCACATGAGCAACACAGCATGGCTGATGCCCAGCCTGCTTCCCCTGAAGCCACACGTGGTACCTTTGGGCTGGGAGTTGTACACTGCAAACATGTTGATGGCCACAAGCTGGAGCATGCGGGTGCTTCCGATGGGAGAGGGGCTGTGCTGCAGCAGCACCTGGAACTCCCTCAGGACCTCCTCAGCCACCGCAGGGAAAGTCTCCATCCTGCAGACAGAGAGAGGGAGTCTGTAGAGTCAGTCGGCACAGCTCCCTCAGTGTCACATCTCCTGGGGAAGGGGGACCCCCTGGGGTGCTGTCTTCCATCCAGGAGCTGTGGGGAATGAAGGTGCAGGCTGTGACAGAGACAGATGAAGCCCTCCTCAGGGCAGTGAGGAATTGCTCTGTGACCGACAGGCAGCATTCCTTTGGCAGGAAAAAACGGCCTTTATGAGTCATTTCTGACCAACCATTTTTTTCTACTGACTTCTACCAATCCGGGAGGCTTGCCAAGGGGCCAGCAGCTCACTTGGACCAGGAGCAGCCCATGGGACTCCCAAGAAACCCAGGCTACAGCAAACTGCACACACTGGTGCCACATTGCGGATGTGGCAACTCCAGTGTGTTGAACGCTGGCCAGAGCATGCTTCCTCCGGAGCGGTGCCTGTCCCTGGGCTCCTCGCTGCAGGATCTGATCCCATGGCATCCAGCCCTGTCCCCCCAGGACACACAGTCCCCAGCGCAGTGACTGAGCCCTGAAACTTCATCACTTGGAGCCCCACAGGACAGGGACTTGCAGACTAACAACTGGTCTCATCTAGCTGCTGGAAACAGCAAAGCTGCAGCTGGTCCCTGCGGCACAGAGCGCTGCTGTTGCTCATCAGGACGCAGCAGCCGGCGGCTGCAGTGCCACAGCCAGGGATGGGCTTTGCTTTCAACACCACTCACAAGCGCCCGTGGAAAGCTGACACCTTTATCCTACTCCTCATCTGGCATTGCTGAGGGAATTAGCTGAGCTTACTTATCAGAGCTGTTGGATCCTCAGCAACCTCTCCACTGAACTGGGGTCAAAACCTAATCTGCGGTCACAACCTGAACTTTTTGCAAAGCACACAGAGGCAGTTTACCAAAATGTTGCCCACAACAGCCCTCCCAAAGACAGTCCTCACCTGGTGTGCCATGAAGGTTACTTTACAACCAAGAAGTTGCCAAAAAAACCCTTGGAAACTATGAGAGGGATGGGTCCTCCTCTCCTACTGCCTCTTCTGCTGAGCTTGATGTGTTTGTGAAAAGCCACAGCTAGAGCTAGCAAGAATGAATGTTGTGTCTCACAGCAAGTGGCCCTTTCTGTTTTCTGTGACATTGTACTAATGTGCCCACATGGGTGCGAGGGAGCCAACCTCTGCAGTGGGTGAGGCATCTGGAGATGGGGTAGCAACCTCAAGGGCCTCCATAGCAATTTCCTCTCTCTTCCCCCAAGAGATTCAGATCTAGCGATATCAGCACGCTACAGGCTGGATTCGCAGCCGCTTCTGGTAACCCGCATGGGCAATTCTGCTGGGCTTCCCCAACAGCCTGTCAGGACAGCAAGAGGCTCTATTTTTACAGACAGAAATGGCTTTCTTTGTAACCGTGCTTCACAGATGCCTTTCAACAAGCCCTTCTGCCTAGCAGCAGGGTTACCCTCTCCCCAGGCACTGTTTGCTGGAGCAGTTCAAAGTCTGTGCTACCTTCCCACCAACAAGGGCTGCAACAAACAGGCTCCTTGTACTTTGTAGCTGTGCAGAACGGAGCAGTTACACCGGTATGAAAGCACTGCTCCCCTTGGAAGAGGCAACTGCCCTGAATCTGGGGCACAGCCAGGGAATGAGAGCAAACTGATTGCTTCTAAAGACCTCCTAATTCTGAAGAATCTCAGACCACATCCAGCGTATCCAGCAACATCCTCCTAGAGCAGACAGGACACTGGGGATGGAGGCACCCTATGCAGGATGAATTGTTGGTGAGGAGATGAAGATTATTGGCATGGAATAACAAGGAGGAGGAGTGGGGGCTTCCTCAGCCCCACCAGCTGTGCTTTGATACCGCAGCACATCTGGAACAGCATGCAGTAACCCCACTGAGCTCAGAACCAGCAGGTCAGGAGCAGAGCGGAAGCTTTTAATAAATTGCTTACCTGTGGTTTTAGGAGGAAAAAAAAGAATCCAATTAGGGCAACATCATCTTACAGATAGATCACTGAAGATCCTGCCTAAAGAGGACTCAGCTATTCCTCACCTTTTACCTATTTTAAGCACGGAGGCTGTTTTGTAGGGCTGGACGATTTTCTCTTCCTGTGTCATGGTATTACTTTCTAGTTCCCTTCTAAGTACTTCAGGGGATACACCACCATTAAACATACTTGGGTTTTCTAAATGACTGTCCTGGGAAGCAACTGCCTCAAACACTGCATCTTAATTTCACAGCAGTCTCAGGAGCCAAATGTGCAGGCAATGTCTGCAACATCCCCATTAATCCCTCCCCTGGCACACGTTCAACCAGAGCTTGGCCATGAGCACAGCCCCACGGAGCTGAGGACCAGCAGCTCCCAGGATGCTCTGCCCTCCAGCTGCAGTTACCCAACCTTCCATGGGCTCCTGAAGCTCTCCTCTTTTCCCGGGGGCAGGAGGACATCTAGTTCTGCTCCTTGCTGCAGGCCGCCTGCTGCCTGCAAGCAGATAATCAGTGCCTTGTGACTTGGGCAGAGATCAACAGCACTGGCACGGTGTAGAGGGCTCTTCCCCTTGCCTTCAGACACTTGGATCTCCAACAAATTGGCTAGCACAGCTCCTGCTTCCCATTCCTTTAAGAAGGGTCCAAAGTCAAGCACATGCCACTCCTGACTGGTCACCTAAAAGTGCACTGGACAGAGCAAGCACTGAGGTTTCAGGCTGCGTGGCAAGATAAGTGTGGTGTCCTGCACTGCTGTGCTTCCCTGCTCCAGAAGGAAATGGGGACTGGCCCAGAGGCAGGGAAATCTACACCTGAGTCAAAAAACCACACACTAGGGGCAAGCTGGCACTTATCACCCACACTACATTTACCTAAGTGGCCTGGAAGAGGTCTCTCAGCCCTGTAACTCATAGCCAACAGTTCCATAAGAGGCCAAAAGAGCCAACAGTCATAAGACTACATCTGCTTACGAGGCACTGGCAGGCTCAAGCAGAGACCGCTGGTGCCAGAGACTCTCTAGACCCATGCAAGGTCTTGACAACAGCCAATCCACCACCTGACAGCAAGGGCCAGTCCCACCTGGAGCAGGGACAGCTCCATGGAAGCCCATGGACTGCGAGGCTGAGGTCTGCACTCTGTGTCAAAAGGATGTCCCCCAGGCTGGGATCTCAGCCCAGACCTGAACCAGGCTTGCTTTGCTTCAAGGACAGCTGTTGAATTACTTGAAACCAGTTTCTGACAGACATTGCCAAGGGCACTTTGCATAAACCAGTTCCCACAGCTGGGGCAGATCCCAGCTAGGAGCTTTCAGTAAAATGGCAGTGAGGAGATGAAGGGCAATGCTTGTCACAACACGCTCCAGACAGCGCCTTTCAGCCACCACATGGTTCTGCCTTGATGGCTTTGTGCTCCTCAAAGGCAGCAGGCACCAAGAACCCCCCCAGAGCTATCTCTGCTGGCTAAAAGCATGGGGGAATGGAAGAGAGAGGGTAAACTGAGAAATTAAAGAGGAAGGGAGTAGAGAGGAAACAGCCTATAGGCCCTGCTATGTGTATCAACCATCTGAGCTCAGCCTTTGCCAGAGGGTCCCAGTGCACAGGCAGGACCAGGCCTTGAGGTGGGAGATGTCCAAACAACCAGTGTGGATCAGAGGGTGGGTAAGGAGAATAAGAACCAGGAGGCTAGGCCTGCAAGAATTCACACCCTGTGCCCTCAGCTCCAAACACAGCTTAGTTGCTAACAATATTAAATTCCAAAAAGACTTGTAATGTAGGAAAATAAAATAAACATCCTGCACACTTACCCAATCCTGGTAAACAGCTTCCCATGGGCATGGAGAAAACTGAGGATGAACCTTTTGTTCAGCTGCATGGGAAAAAAAAAAAAAAAAGGGAAAAAAAAAAGAGAGGAGAAAACAATTAAACTCTCTCCTATTTCCTGTGAATTAAGAATGTCCCCAGTGACAGAGAACCTGGCCTGGATGCTGGGGGTGGCACTGAAGATGGGAACCAAATGGACATGCCCAAACTCTTACAAACATCATGCATACAGGCAAGTGCCAAACAGCTGGAGCTGGGAGAGGCGATGGAGACACAGCACCCTCTGCCGGGTCCTGCGCAGGGCTGCCTGCTGGGTGCCCGCACCCTGGAAACCCAACGCACAGCATAGCCTAGAGGGGCCGTGCAAAAGGAGGCCCCCGAAAAGCAGCCTTTCCTAGTAGCGTTTTCCACCAATAAAACAAACAAACGAAACCCAAACAACCAACAGAAGCAACTTGTTCAGTGCTCCATGACTGCAGCAGAGGCTGAGCAGTGTCTGGTCAATGTGGAGAGGGAATGGGATGTCCTCACCAGGGCTTTTCTGCAGAGAAGCTAACGTAGCTAGCTCAGCAGCAAAGCTAGAAGAGCCTGGTTGTGCCCTGCCAGGAGCAGCTTTCAGAAGTGAGTGGGCATTGGGGTGATGCTGCAGCCCTTCAGTTAACTCCAGCCTTAGGTGATTACAGAGAGGGAGATGATGCTCAGATATATCAGAAACACCTCAAAGCCTGCAGTAGTAATGCTGTTACTCAACTACCAGAGCAACACAGAGCTAAGGGATCCACGGGGAGCTGGCTGCCATGCATGGCACGAAGGCAGCTTTCTGCCCTGCTTAAGTCCAGTAACACAAAATCCTGCTCGAATAATTACTTACAACTGCTCTAAGCCAACTCTCCTAGCTCAGCAGAGCTCTGGGTTTTCCCAGTCTTTATCTAAAGGGCTTTGAAGGCAGATGTGGGTGGGTAAATAGTCTGTCTGCCTGGGCCTGGAGGTGGCTGTGTCACACCAGGAGCAGACTGGCCTCACTCTTGCCTTTTCCACAGCAAGAGGCTTTGCTCTAACACCCGGCAGAGCCTCGGTGTGGTGAGGAAAGTCAGGCCGAGAGCACCGCCGGGAGGTGCTGAGCAGCAGCGACCCAGAGCTCTGCTCCCACTCACACAAGACTTTTGTATCTTGAACTCCTCTCTGTAAGTCAGTGAGACCACTTCCACTTACATGGGAAGTCAGAGGCACAAACTGAGGATGAGATTTCCAGGCAGGGCTGTGGCAATGCCTGGCCAAGATCCAGGCACACATGACAAGATGTAAGACAGGCACTGGCCAAAGCCTCCTGGAAGCACTGAGCTCCATGCCAGGCCTGGCTGCAGGGGATGGTTACCCCAGACAGTCCCAGCTCTGGCACCCCCTCCCAGCCTCACTCACCAAGCCCCATGACTTATGCCAGCTGCTGGGTGAGGTGTAATTAACCCAGGCTGCATTCCCAGAGGACCCATGAAGGAGAAGGATGCCCTGCTGCAGAGTCGCTCCTGGGCCATGTGCGAGTTTCAACGTAAAACCTGTCTCATAAAACAAGCCAGACCAATTAAAGTGGCCCCCGCAGCAAGGGGTTCTTGCTTACTTGCTTTTTTACTGCTGCCCTAAAGAGCCCTTTCCACTGGAACTCAACTTTATTTGCCACTGTTTTATTAACTCTGCAGATGAAACCCAAAAGAGACTGGGGAATACTGGGACAGCACAGCAAAGCCTTTACTCTGCCAGCAAATTTGGATGTAGCTGCTTCTCAACCATCCCCTCCTTGGGACAGACCAAGGTAGCTCAGAGCTTGAAATCTTTAACACATTTTTTTTTCCAGGAGGTCCTTCAGGCTTGTGGAGGTAGAAAGTTGGTTTGTGACCGGCTCTGTGGCTCTAGCTGCAATCACACACCCTGTCAGAGACACAGTCTAATGAGTCTGAGCCTCAAGCTCAGCTGCAAGAGCCTTGCTGGGGCAGTGGGCACTGCTGTGCCCCACAGCAAACCCACATCCTGCTGCTGCTGCCACCTCCAAGAGCTGGAGGAGGGGGTGCAAGGTCTGTGCTCTCTGATGGAAAAAAGCAGGAGCTCACAGCCTGACCCATCTGCACTGGCAAGCCTGGCACTACACTGATCGGTAGGCTGCATGTGGGGGAGAAGAAATGGGGGTAGAAGTTTTCTCCCAAGGCCCACACTCACCCACAGCCCTGGGAGCAGTCACCCTGCAATCCCTGCACCACTTTACTGGCAGCGGGGGAGTAGCAAAACTCCCCACCCTGAATGGAAAGTGACACCAGCACCCAGTGGGGACATGCCCAGAGTGTTCCCACAGAGACATCTGGCTCTGGAAGGGCTCCCCAGGACCTCTGCTTCAACCTCATCTTCTGAAGAGCAAGATTCATCCTCTGCATTTTCACTTGCAACTCCAAGGACTAACCAATCACGCTCTTTAGGAAGCAGTGCTGAACTGGGATGGAGATAATCTGCATAAGCACACAGATTTGTGATTCTCTGAAAAGGAAGCACATTACCTGCCTCTAGGAAAGAGGCAACTTTCATACCTCTTAGCAACCTAAGCATGAACCCAGCAAGCTCAGGCAGAAACCTGTGTGCCCCAGCACTGTGGCATCTCAAGCAGGCACCTCTCAAACTGCTTTCATTACTTTTTTTCTCACAGCCTTAAGGTTTTGATGAGCTCATTGCTTAACTTTGGACCTTTCATCTCCAAGTTCAGGCTAAGGCCATGTGCTGCTTTGACTGGGCTTTCTCTGAATGACTCTGTCTCCAGTGACTCACCTGTCCCTCAGTCTGGGAGCTCTCCCTGCTCCTCCCATGAAATGCCACTTCTCACAGTTAGAGGGAAGCAGCAACTTCCACTCTTACCTGCTGGCCTGCATTTGCAGGGTGAAGAAGGACACTTCGTGCCCGCCTTGCTAGCATGTATTGAGTATGAGATCCTCAGCAACTCCTTGCCATCATCTCCCTCACTGTGCAGTCCAAAGGTGGCCGCCAGCAAAGGTTTTCTAAAAACAGTGCTTGTAGCAATGTTAGGATGCCAGGGGAAGGCAGAGCTCCCTGCACACCAACATCCCCACCCTTTGCAGGCAGCTTTGAGATAAAGAACCAAATCTGGCTGGTCCCAATTGGTTGCTTGAAAAAAGCCCAAAGTAAGTTTTACACAGCAATGAAACTAGGTCAAAACCCAGATTTTGGCCCTTCTGGCTGAGAGGTGGGCACCACAGATATAGAAGTTATGAGCATATAGTGAAGGCATTAGTTATAAAAACAAACCAGCTGTCATGCTGAAGAAGGGGTCCCTGCACACAGTAGTGCCTGAAGCTGAAAACAGCTGTTTCTGCTGTCATGAGTCAGCATGTGCAGACAGACTAAATCCACCTGGGAAGAGGCAACCTCACCAGAGGAAGCAGCCCACTGCTGCTTGGGGAGCATTCACACACCACACTGCCAACTAAACTGGATTTGTTACCATGGAAGAAATCAACAGTGACTAACAACTTCTGGTGGAGTGGCTAAGTGCAGAGATAGCAACGGTCCTGGAACAGCCAGCTCAGATCACTGAGAGGCCATGAGGAGTATGTCCTGACAACACACAGAACAGAGGCGCTCAGACAGCTTCAGGAAAGGTTTGTCACGTCTTGAGCCAGAAAAGAAGAAAGAAAGACTCAACCTCAAGGGACCATGCACTGATCAAAAGGAGCTGAAAACGGAGTATCCCACCCCAGCACAGAAACACAGGAGGGAAAGGAGTGCCAGGATCCAGGCTGGGACACAGAGCCGCTGTGCTCGGACCCAGAGTGGACCCGTTTGGCTCATGGCAAGGAGTGCACAGAGCTTTGGCACCTGAGCATCAGCCCCAGCTGTGGAGGAGGCACCAAATAAGGGAAGGATTCTGGAGCAGTGACTCCTGGGGGAAAAAAGCATTTCAAGTTAAAAATTGTTACTTCAGGTTTGGAAGTAAATTTCAGGATCTGGTCTTTATCAAGTGAGGCAAACTTTCTTCAACATCAGCAAAGCATCTGTGTAGCAGAAAGTGGTGTTAGAGTCAAAATAGGCTGCAAAAGACAAGTCCATTAATCAAGAGACCAGATGCAAAACTGCCTGTAACAAATGCGCTGTCTCCACCGGAGTGGAAGGAACTGGAGCACAGCAGGATGTTCTCCTGAGCCTAGAGGTCTCCTCAGTGACAAGGGGTTGGGATACAGACCACAGAGCCACACAGCTCTGCTCCAAAACACGTACCACACTCATCCTGACTGTTTTCAGGGTTTCTTGGGCAGCCAGGCTTCTCCAGGCACAGCTTCCTTGCTGAGAGCTGCATGCAATAACATCCAGGCACCCAAACCAGGACATATTTTCACTCCCAGCTTAATCATAGAATCACAGAATAGCTTAGGTTGGAAAGGGCCTTAAGATCATCTACTCCAACATTCCTGCCATGGGCAGGGACACCTCTCAATTAGACTCAGCTGCTCATGGCCTCAACTAACCAGGCCTTGAACATCCTCCCAGGGAGGAGGCATCCACAACTTCCTCAGGCAGCTTGTTCCAGAGTCCCAGCACCCTTGTACTGAAGAACTTCTTCCTAAGATCCAGTCTAAATCTACTTTCTCTCGCTTGAAATCAAAGGCCAGATATACCACCTTAAGATCATTCCTCTCTTCCACAGGCAGTTCCTTTGGAGCTTCACACCACCACCAGCAGCAGTGAGTCCCCTGCTTTGCCAAGAGAGTCTTATATTTAAAATATGAGCTCAAGCCTTTATCCCAACCCATCCCAAAGCTGCAAGGCGCAACTCAGGCTGCTGTTTTCCACGGCAGTGTCTCTCTGAAATAACACCAAGCACTGATACTGAGCCTCCTGAAAAGCCCAAGATGCTGCAGTGAGCTCAACTGGCAAGATACCAAGAGCAGGTTTTTACTGCTTACAGGTGCAATGGCCACAAAGTGCTGGTGTGAAGTGGTTTGTGCAAATGGCTACCTACAGAAAGGAGACAAAAGGGCTATTAAGATTGTCTGGCATTTTTGCAGTCTTTACAAGGTACCCACAGAGCTGTGGGCAAATTCCAGCTGGGCTAATTACCATCATCATTCCTCTTCATATACCACCTGCAACCACAAATGGATACAGAGCTTACTTTGGCTGCTTCTTGCCACGTGTCCTGGTTAGCAGTCGCAGCATCCTGCCCTGGAATGGATTCATTCCTGTAGCACTAGAAGCAATTCCAGTGAGAATCCTGACACTTAACATCAGACACTGCACAAATGTGAAATGCAGTTTGCTATAAACACAGAAATAGGGGAACCTTGATGTATTTGTCATGGCCTTGAGGCCAGCTGAAGAGACCCTGAGACACTCCTGCAGCTTCCTGACCTTTTGGACTGCAGCAGCTATGGTTCCAGAACACATCTCCTGGCTCTAAGAGTTGCAAGTCAGCAATCCAACCAAAGATGAAGGAGGCATTTAGGAAGCCTCCTAGCAAAACTAAAAGAGTTTGATTTTTTTTTCCCCTTCATCACTGCAGGGAGCAGGTAAAATGAGAAACATCAGCAATAAAACGGTGCACTTTAGGAAAATAAAGAAATCAAACAGTGGTAGCTCCACTGGCTTGGAAGCAACCACTTCAGCCATAAGTGCAACACTATTTAATAACGAATTTACTCTCAATTTAAGGAAAACAGGTTGAACAGAATATTTGTATGGGTGTTGCTTCCTTTTCAACCAAACTTGTAGCTAAATCTGGTTTCTACAAATTAGTAATAAGCAACATGCTTGAAAAAAAAAAAAACCCAAAACACACAACAAACCCCAACATAAACTATCAAACTGATTAAAAATTGGTTAAGTAGCCTCTTAGAAAACAGCACCTTTCAAAGCCCCTTGCTCAACTGGATGGGAAGAGGTTGGTAGGGAACTCATTGGCAACCTTTTTAATCAACAAACAGAAAACAAGTTCTGCTGTCACACTGCCTGTGACACTAAGTTATGATGGCTGCAGCACATTCACACAAGGTTATCATAATCACTTATAGAATCTGGGGGATTCCAGCACCAAGTGTCACGTTGTACATGTGGGATCATGTCAAAATAAAGTCTCCAGGAGACCATGTCCAAGGCAGCTTCTCCAGAAAGGCTCCAAAGACTACAGCAGCCAAGTTTCCAATGCAGTGTGTGGTAAAAAGGGTTAATGTGCCCTTCAGAGGCACAAGCAGAGAGCAGGCACTGACCAGAGTGACACTGAAAGGCTGCATCCAGTTCTACTGCCATGATTTTTGAAAGGATGCTGAAAAAAAAAATTTTAAAAATGGGCCAGAGTCCAAAAAGCAGCCATAAAAGTGATTCAAAGGCTAAAAATGATGTCTTGCAGTGAAAAAAAAAAAAAAAGAGAGAGAGAGAACTTAAACAGCTCAATCTGTTTAGTGTATCAAAAAAAAAAAAGAGACTGGGAGGCAATTTGATTGCAGGGTGCAAAGTGCCTCGGTGGTACTTAAGGGCTCTTTTCACTCGCAGAATAGCAAAGCACAAGAACAGACTGGAAACATTTGCTGTGGAAATCAGGTCTGAGTGTTTCAGAACCAGTGCAATTATCACTGGAACGAACTCCCCAGGAAAAGGGTGGATTCTCAGGCCTGGATGTCTTTCTGGAAGTTTTACTTTCGCCAAACACAAGTTATTTGGCTTCGTACAGGAGTAGCAGAGTGAAATTTAAGGACCTGCGATATACAGGAGATCAGACTACATGATCTAATGGTCCCTGCTGGCCATAAACTCTATGAATCTATGCAAACATGCCAGAGAGCCCTCAGCTGAGATATCAAGTTAACTTTCAACACAAAACTTTTCACAAATTGGCTCTGGTGCTGCAGGTCATTTAGGATACAAGCTCAGCTCTTCAAGGCTGCATCTGGTTAAGTACTGAAAGCAAAGACGGCCCAGGCAGAGCTGTTCTGTGTTCAGCAGGTAAGGGAGAGGCCATGTGCTGAGCACTGAAGCTGTCCCCACCAGCAAAAAGCAGCTCACACTCAAACACTTGCTGTTTGCCAGGACTAAGCAGCATCCCCTTCCTGCAACAGAAAACTGACATTGAGAGATGTCTGCTGAGTTCTGGTCCGAAGAGATCTCCTGCTAATGCAGCTCAGGACGTTGTCAGCCTTCTCCACTGCTCCAGATCAGTTGTAAAGTTAAAACACAAAGGAGGGAGATTATATGAGAAATTAGGGAGGGTGAAGACTGAAGAGATCTAGACCTGAGAAATGTCTGCTGAGTTCTGGTCAGAAGAGGTCTCCTGCTAATATAGCTCAGGGTATCATCGACCTTCACTGTTCCAGATTAGTTGTACAGTTAAAGCACAAAGGAGGGAGATTATATGAGAAATTAGGGAGGGTGAAGACTGAAGAAATCTAGCCCTGAAAGGCTTAGGATGGAGTTCTGAAAGAGAAGACATTTGGACAACAGGCTGAGCAGACAGCAAGCCTTCCAGAGGGGTGACAGCATTGTCACAAGCTACCTTCACACTCTGCTCTCTTAGCCAGCAGGGATAGCAGAAGCTGCTCACAAGCCAGGCTGTGCCCCAGGCTTCCACAGCCCAGAAGTTGTTGTCCACCCTGCTGCATTCCTGGAATACTTCTGAAGCCTTTACTTCTACCTGGGCAGCACAATACAGAGCACGAAGACATCTCCTCTCCACTTTCCATTATGGAGCAATGAAATATGCTGGGGAGGAAGAGTAGAGCCAAGGACAGAGGAAATGACACAGATTCCAGCAGGTTCCACTCCCTGATCCTCCGGAAGGAAGTTTCTTTCCTAATACCCACCTCCACAGTGGATACAAAGCCCATCTGGAAATGGCTCATTCAACACTGAAGAGAAATAAACATTCCCCATGGCAGAATTAAGAGGTTTGGCTGTGGAATATGAGGTGCCCATCCCAAAAAGTGTACAACAGACAGCAGAAAAAGTTGACCTGGGCCAACTTCGGACAAAGATCAAGGTTAGACTAACAACCAAAAACAAAAAACCAAACACTCAAGAGGAATCACTGTGTTACTGTGGAGAACCTGAACTCTGCTCTGGGAAATTTCCCAACCCTGCTATGAGGTGTTTTAAAGGTTGGGCCAGATGATCCTTGGGGTCCCTTCCAACCTGGCATTCTGTGATTTTACTTCCTTTACCAGTATTATCAGTCCTGGCAGTAAAGTGCAAACTCTCCCTTCCAAAACATCCCTCTGCAGTGCCTGGATCATCAAATCCACTGCCACGAGAAAGGGCTAAAATGTGCAGCAGCAGGAGGGGGTTTGGTTACACACAAATCCCTGGCTGATCAGCACCAGCAGGAGAGGAAATGAGGAAAGAGTGACTGACAGGGAAAGGCAGTTTCTGGATGATTGTACTTGGTTTTAGAGCATGAGAAGCTTGTTGGAACTTGGAGTCTCTCACTCCCCTCACCACAACTTCTCAGAGCACTGGGATATAGCAGAGCCCCTCACACAGGCATAACTCATTGATGTGCTTGTAGTGCTCCCACCTCTGATCCAACAGGATACTCCTGCACACATTACATTAGCACCAGATGCCTATTACTGGAAGGAGAACTCGTTGGGGTCTCTCCCATTCAAGTAACATTAGGCCCTGCCTTGTTCTTCACAGTTAACTAAAACCACCAACATGGGCTACAAAGAAAAGGAAAAAGAAAAAATAGATCAACACCAACTTCTGGAAACTTTTACCAATAGCTTACCCTTCACTTTCTGGGTAGTGACAAAAGGTCAGGCAGCACTGGGAAGTGACATGTGGGTTCTACACAACACATGTGAGCAGGCATGAGCTCTGCTGAGCTCCAGGAGCCTTAGTGGAGCAGCACTGAGCATCCAGGGAAGGTCACCTCGCTCAGCAAGGTGCAGCAGTGCTTCTGGTTGGATTTCTACTGCAAGAACTGCAGCCAAGAAGTTTTCCTACCAGCATTTTAAAATAAAAAAAAAAAAAAAACAAAAAACAAAAAACCCCCCAGAGATTATATTAAAAATAAAAGAAGTGCAAGCAGGGAGGGTGCAAAACTGGCAGACCAAATGAGCCAGTGCTGAGCTGCATGGCTAAATGTCACGTCTCAAACCCAGAGAGGCTAGGAGTGTGGTTTTAGTGTTTAACCAGTTTCAACTGCAGCCTGGCACTCTTTTACTTCCTCCACAGAGAGGTCTTCTCACTGCTAAGAGAAAGAAACCAACCTTACCACGTGAGACAAAACGGCTAGAGTAAAAATAAAGCCCCAGGGTGGTTTGGTGACCAAGGTCATATTAGGAGATGGAGGGGTTGCAGGCTGGGGAAAGCACTCAGAAATAGTCCCACTGCCAACCAAGAACAGGATGACAGAAAATGAGGCAGGGCAGAGAACTGATGTGTGTGTCCAGCAGTAAAGAGGCTGAGAAGCCTCTTTCACATCCCACCAGCTTCCCCATGCTCAAAACAGTTTGTAAACTGTTTCCTAAACACAAAGGAAACAAACTAAAAGCCCAGACTGGAGTCCTGACCTCCACGAATGAGTAACCAAACCCAACAGCTTCCTGCAAGCTTGTAGGGGTGAGGAAAGGAGGCTGCCTGGGCAGGGTAGAGGGAACTCAAATATTTTGTGCCCTCTCAAGTCCTCCATTGGGCACAAAAAATTAAAGATGCAATGTCTCTTGCTGCTTTTTCACATGGGTGAATGGATAAAGGACAGAGATATGGGAAGGCAGTCTGTAGCTGATTGCTAATGCCTCATATTCTCACCCTAGAAGGCTCAGCAGAGGCTCACAGCACCACAGAGATGTGGATCAAACAGCAACAAGCAGCAGGCTGGAGAGGGAAGCACTGCCTTCCCCTGACAGCAAGGGCAGACCAAAACACAGAACAGAGAGGGCAACTGCTCACATCAAATACCAGAGAGCACCTAAACATGGAGGAGACAAACTTCAGACTTCACACAAGCTGTGACAAGGCACCAATGGCAGCCTGGCCCAAGGCCTTGCCTGCAAGACCTGGTGTCTGTCCCACTGCCAGCTTGTGCACTGAGAAAAACCAAGGGGACACTCCCTCAGCATGTCCTCTCCCTTTGGGGACACACCTAAGCCACCACTCTGGTAGAGCTCAGATGTTTGGCAGTGTGAGAAATGCTTTCAGCAGACAGCTCATTTGTGCAGCTGCCTGCATTTGCTCCACAGGCACAAAGTGTTAGGTAAAAAAGTCCCGAAACCGTAAGAAGCAGCAAGAGGCTTCCAAGGTATCATCTGCAGCCCTACCCTTCTGGGGCAGTTGTGTCCCAGCAGCAGGGGGAAAACAGGCATGTCTGAGCTTTCAAGCTGCCCATCAAAACCAGGGGCACAGCCTCAGCTGCCTGGACTGATTTTCCAATCAGAGGCTCCTAAAAAAACTACCATTCTGAATATTTTTTCCCACCAACACCACAGAGGTAGCAAATGAGGGAGCTCTGTACTTCAGCCAGCAGGAATTACTCATAAGAGCTTGCATGGAAAAGATCAATCTTCCACTGTCCTGAGCAAAAACACCCAGCCATGAAATGCTCCCACCAACCTGGCAGCAGTCTCAGAAGCAGGCATTCCAGAGACAACAAATTCCCCAAGCAGCCTCTTATCCATGCATCTATCACAGAATCCCAGCATGGTGGGAGTTGGAGAGGACCTCTGGAGGTCATCTACTCCAACATCCCCGCTAAAGCAGGGTCATGCAGAGCAGGTTGTCCAGGATCACAATGTCCAAGCAGGTTTGGAATCCCTCCAAAGGAGACTCCACCACCTCTGGGCCAGGTACTCTAAGGCTCCAGCAGCTTCCAGAGTAGAACTACATGGAAGAACAACCACCACACTGCAGCAGTACATAATTTCCACTTCTGTCTGTCACTTATTTATAATCATGTGTGAGAGAAGAGAGTCACAAGGTGAGAAAAGAGCTGAGAGTGAACGGAGCTGCCCTCAGTAAACAGGGGTGCCTCTGTGGTATGTCTGCAGAAGCAAAGCTGGGCCACACTGACGGACACTCAGGTCACACCACAGCAGTCTCTCAACAAACCAGACACTCCTAGGGCCCACAGGTAGCAATACCAAGGCAACCCTAACTCTGAGCACAGGTCACTGTCACTCCCCTGTGTGACTGGTCCAAGCAAAGGGCAGGCTGATGGAGTAAAACGGTCAACAACCCCCCCCCACCCCAAACTGCTATCAGACTGAAAAGGAGGTTTTATTCTGCTATTCCCTGTAAGCACCCTTCTCCAGATGCAGAATCCAAGAGACAGCTCCTCTAGATGAATATATGCAGCAGCTGAAACCAGCCAGGAGAAGGAGACAGTCCAGACACCCAAGCGACTACTGCCCAAGAGGAACAAGCACGCAGAGCAGAAACAACAAACACTGCCATGGAAAAACGGATGTGAAACATGCAGGAACTGCCTAGGACAGTGACCCTTTTCACTAAGGACACAAGGCCTCTGCTGAGGCTGGGACTTGGACAACCCTGAGGATTCCACAATGCTCCTAAATGCACACAATGGGGCAGAGGTGTGGAAGGCTCCCTCAAGATGTTACAGCTGCCTTCCACCTGAAGGGATCCTACAGGAAGGCTGGAGAGGGACTTTATAAGGATGTCTAATGACAGGACAAGAGAGAATGGCTTTAAGCTGAGAGAGAGAGTAGGTTTAGACTGAATCTGAAGTAGAAAGTCTTCAGTACAAGGGTGGTGAGTCTCTGGAATAGGCTGCTCAGAGAGGTTGTGGATGCTTCCTCCCTGGGGATGTTTAAGGCCAGGCTGGATGAGGCCTTGAGCAGCTGAGCCTCTAACCTCCCTGCCACGAACAAGGACACCGCTCAACCAGTAGGTGATCTCTGAGGCTAGAGTAGATCTCTAAGGTCCCTTCCAACCTAAACCATTCAACAAAGGCAAAATCAGAAATAAAACTGAGCAGGCAAGAAGAATGAAGACGGACAGAAGGTGAGACTCCTTAGAGACATCTTATCTCAGAAAGAAACAAATCACAGTAAGTTGTGAAGCCAGCCCCCGCCAGGCACTGCTGGAGAAGTTGCCAGGTAGTTGAATCCTGATGTAGAGAGGAGAAAAAAAAAAAAAAAAAGAGATGTGACAGCCCTCATGTCCTCTGCTGCTTTGAGAAGACAGTGCCGTCAGTCAGCTGCAGGGGACCACTTCCATGGGTACCTGGCATTCTAGCTTGAGAGAGAAAGGATGAAGGGGGTCAAAAGAGAACAGCACTACACATGTGAAGGAAAATACAATCACCCAAAGATAAGTACTGCTTACAGCTCTGAAATCACTACTCCATCTCCTGATACTCGCACCAATGCCTCCCACAGTGCCACCTGTAGGCACATCAAGCTTCCAGGACACGTGCAGTAGTGCAGTAGGTAACAAAGAAGAAACTCAAAAGCAAGAACCCTTCTATACACAGCCTACTGAGAAAACTCTGACTTACTTTTTTTTTAGTAGACTTCCTGGTGGTATTAACTCCTTACTGCTGGAAACCCTGATGCACAGTCCATACTCCCTGCTGATGAGAAGAAAGCCTGTGTGGGCTTTGACATGGAGGTTAAAACATGCTCTGAACTTTGGAGTTAATGATTCCACCACAAGTTCTCTGTCCCTGCAGTGGGATTGCTGCTTCACAGGCAACCAGCATCAGGAAAATGCAACACCTCTGTTCCTAACCAGCAGGCTGGAGGGAAATGAGGTGGTCCCTGCAGCTGATGCACAAGGGCTGAAACAGCAAATCTTGCCTCTGGCCTTAGCTTTCCTAAGAGCTTTTTGGGTGGCCCTAGCAAACTTCTGCTGGCTCTACAAGACTGACCTCTAACAAAGAGGCTAAGAGATTTAATTCTTTAATGATGCTGAAGTATTCAGACATCCAGAGACAAGAATTATTCAATTACTGTCTTGCCAAGGGAAAACCTCTCTTCCCTGATCTTAGCTGCAGCTAAGGAGTAATCTTGATTGGTGCATGCGTGCCGCTTGGTAATGCAAGGAAGTGCCTACTGCAGAGCCTAAGCAGCAGGCAACAGTAACTGTGGGAACCTTAACTCAGCATTTCCTGACAGCAGTGATTAAAATCTCAAACTCAGTGTAATATTAACACTTTCTCAAGAGACTGACAGCACATTCGCCCTATTTACTTTACCAATTCACAGTTTGCATGGTAAGCTGCATATGGTACTATCAGATTTAAGATCAATACTGACCCACAGCAAATGAAACCAGTGGCAGGGAAGAAATGCCAGAGACTCAGCTTTTCAGCTCACTTTGCCCTATCCCAGCTGTTCTAAGAAAGCAACACAACTGCTCACTGGCTCAGCCTCTTTTTTTTTTTCCCCCCATTTCTTATTATGACCTGACATTATTAGGTAAGCAGGGCACTGCATCAGCCTGGACTCTATCACTGCACTCCTAGGAACATGCAACATACAAGAGACCACAGAGAACAGAATGAAACCCCCACAGACTGCAGGCATAACGGACAAAACCTAAGTACAAAACAGCCAGGCTGCAACTCAAGCACTTCTTCAGCTCGCTTTGAAACTGTCCCACACCCTCCATACCAGCAGGGCCAAATCCAGTTACTAAGGTCAGGGCCAAACAGAGGTATACACCCCTTTGTGTGGGCAGATGGCAGTTCTTTTCTGTATCTTCCTAGAAAAGATAACACAGCAAACTCTGAAAGAAGCATCTATGCCAAGCCTCTACCTAAGCACACAGTGCCAAGGTGAGCAGCCAGCTCTGCACGCTGCCTTCTCTTGTCACAGGAAGGGCTGCAGCATGAGCTGGCCTTCTGCAGAGCTGTCATCACATTTTGCTAGCTCCATTCAGCTGGCTCCTCACATTGAACTGAAGTAATGATGTCTGTGTTTTTGTATGGAGCTGCGTAAAGAAAAGCGAAGTCAGCACTGAGAAGAGATGCACAAGCGTGTGCTGAGCAGACTCTGCGCACACAACAGCAGGTCCAGGGAGAGTCATCCTTCAGCATCTCCCTGCTGAGTGTGCCAGGTCACAGGACTGGCACTGAACCACCTGTACGATGAAGAATGTGAGGGCAGAAAACAGCCCAAATTGATTTCTTGTCACCTGTGAAACAATCAGCATCTCCACAGCAAAAACACTGTCACGTTTGGCTGAGTTTGAAGGAACAGCCACCGTCCGAAGGGTGCAAGGAGCCTCTCTCCCACACCTCTGCCCAGCACTTCAGTCCAGAGCTGTGAGGGTGTGTAACTGCAGTAGATTTGTCTCTGCTTCTGGAAGCTGAATGCTTTTCCATTCTACCCTGTAAAATTCCCTTCTCGGGCTCAGAAACAGCTGCCATAAGGACTGATCCCTGAGGAGCTACCTGCAGAGCACAGCTGTCAGCAGGAACAAAAGAGCATGGCTTGCCTCAGCCTTTTCAAGGGCTAAAGCTGGCAAGGAAGGGACCAAGGAGGCAATGACACATTTAGACTCATTTCCCCCAAAATGACACAAAGTCCTGGCACACATCCCCTGGGAGAAGAGCTGTTCCCTTCCGCCCGGCTGGGGATGTGGGGCAGAGGTGCTGCCAGGGTGAGATGCTCCTGGGGCAGGAAGGGCTCTTCCGAGGCCAAACAGCGCCACACAGTGGCAACTGCGGGATTGCTCTGCTGCTTCCCTGGAAAGGAGCTGCTGCGGCAAAGAGGGTAAGAGACTGCAGATTCAAGCAGCAATGAGCTGAGAGTTTCTTGAAGAGCTCCTGTCTTTATCCAGCCAGCAGTCTAAGAGCTTTGACAGTGACAAAGTGACAGATTGAAGGTTTCCTTTTCACCTGGTTACTTTCAACCCAGATCAGCTCAGTGACATGGCCACGGCAGAGCCCCACGAGCAGCTTTGATCACACACGTGGAGTGCTGCACCACGGCAGGCACAGGTAGCCTGACTAGAACCATCTTGGCTGCCAAAACCAGCAGTGCCCAAACCTGGGCCCTCAGCTTCCCCTGCCCTTTCACCATTCAGGTGCATTAAGAAGAGTGGACCAATAGGTTGAGGGAGGTTCTCCTTTCATTCTGCTCTGCCCTAGTGAGGTCACATGTGGAGTACTGTGCCCAGGTCTGGGCTCCCCAGTTCAAGAGAGGCAGGGAACTACTGGAGAGTCCAGAGGAGGGCTACAAAGGTAAGGAGAAGACTGGAGCATCTCTGACATGGAAAGGCTGACAGATCTGGGTCTGTTTAGCCTAGAGAAGGCTGAGAGGGGATCTTCTCAATTCAGATCAATATCTAAAGGGCAGGAGTCAAAAGGATGGAGCCAGATTCTTTTCAGTGGTGCCCAGAACAGGACAAAGGGCAACAGGCACAAACTGGAACATAGGAACTTCCACCTAAATGTAAGGAAAAAAATTCTTTCCTGTGAAGATGCCAGAACACTGGTATCAGGCTGTCCAGAGAGGCTGTAGGACCTCCTTCCGTGGAGATTCAAAATCCATCTGAACATTGCAGTCCTGGGCAACCTGCTCTGGGTGACCCTTCTGTAGCAGGAGAGGGTGGGGGGTGGTGTTTGACTAGATAACCTCCAGAGATCCCTACCAACCTTCATCCTTTCGGGATTAGATTTCTGATCATGGGGTCTCTTCATGATAAGAAAGTTCATGCTTAAAATGAGACAGATGAAGAAATCAAGACTAATGGCAGTAATAGGACACAACATGTGCAACCTGTGCTTCAGAGGTCACAGCCACCACTGAGCAGAGCAAGGACAAGCTCTAGCAAGTGCTACACTATAAACAAGATGTGGCTGCCCGCCACTTTGCTAGCCACTATGGTGCCTCACATGGAGTGCTGCAGGAGAGACACCCCTAGTGCCTCAAAAACACTCACAGCATCTTATGTCAAATCATCCTCATCAGTGATTTATGGAGTGGCAAAAGCTGGGCACATTCTTTTCCATGATGCTGAGAAAGCAAAGGTCTCCAGAAGAGAAGCTGAAGAGAGGGAGAAGGAAAACAACCAAGGGCAGTAATGCCTTAAAAATGCTGCAGCTGTGTGCCAGAGCTTATCTTTCAGAGTTCCAAACTTCACCCCAGTTCCACCCAGCTGAAGTCACAAACTAGTTCTAGAAGTGCAGTCGTATGACAAGCTCTGGGCCCTGCACAACATGGAGAAGGTCTTCCCAGTTCTGCTAAACTCACATCCCTAACAGCCATTTTAGGACAGGCAGCCCAGAGCTCCCTGGCAAGTTCTCCTGCAAGCCTTATGTGCCAAAGCAGCATAAGGATTCCTAGAGGATGAGCTCCCAACCACCACTGCTTTCGTCTGCATTCCTGCGCCTGACAAAGAGGGTTCACCCAGGCTCCCCTCACAAGGCACACAGCTCCCACAGGCTGAGGGCAGAGACTGATTGGCAGCCTTTGTTCTGGCCCTGCAGAGCACAGCCCCAGCCTGGCCTCTCAGCAGAACAATGCAAGCTTGACACCTACACTGGAAATGAAAACCAGAGTTTTCACATTCCCAGTGCAAACCCATCATCTGGCACTGGGACAAGTGATCCACTTCCAGAACAAGTTTCAGAACTCACAGGGTCACTGTTAAATCCTGCTCTTCAGTTTCTGACCTCATTTCCCACCGGCAACCTCACCCAAGTCAGGGCCCTCAGCAGAGGCACTTTACAGCATCTTCTCTTTGTGCCTCTCCTATTCCAGAGCAGCCACGCCAGCAAGGGCTGCCAAGAAATGGATGGTAACAACATGCCTTAAACATGAGAGGCACGAGGTCACCAGCTCCTCAGCCTGACCCAGGCACAGCTCCCATAGGGGAAGCCAAAACACTGGAAAATTTAGCAACAGGAAAGCAAAACAGATCCAGTGTCCTTCTGCTGCATTCCAAACACATGACACCAAAGCCAACTGCTGCCTCCTGCAGTACTCACGTCGCTGGGGCTGAGGTTCCCAAGGCTGTTGTCCTGCTCAGAATCCCTGCCGGACTCGTGGCCCTGGGAGGAGCGGGGGTGGGAGGGATGGATCCAGATCTCCAGCCGCGTGGCATCATCTCCAACCTGTCGCAGTGTGGACTTCTTGCCCTTCCCCCGGCGGCTGGGGCTCAGATCCAGCACCTGATGCTTCCTCTGCTCCAACTGCTCGGCCTGGGCAGACAGGACAGATTCAGAGCACCCAGGAAAAGTGCAACATTTTCCTCATACAGAGAAATTAGCCCTTCCCTCTGCTTCAGAACCACCACCACTCATTGACAGGTGCAGAATTTGGTGTCTGACACCATAGGGCAGTGCAGGTGAGGTTTTCAACTGCCCCAGGACAATAAAAGCTGCATCCAGTCTTAGGAGTGTGTAGCCTCTGGGGCACAAAGGGACTGCAGCCTCTCTTGTCCACACCCATAGTTGTGGGGTACCTCTGGGATGAGGTAATGACCACATGTTGTATACCACGGCCATGCTCCAAACCACAACCACCTACAGGCCTTGCTGAACTTGGCTGTTTTACAGTTTGCTACCCAGAACCAAGAGATTCAGCTGCCCAAACAACCCCAAAAGCAGTCTGAGGAGAGGCAGAAAGAACATCATCATTCTGAAGGCTGCTTCTCTGATCTGACTCCCAACATGGACTTTCTTACTAGACAAGTGGCAACTCCAAGTCCAAAAACCACACCCCCCCACCCCAGAGCGCAGCTCTCCAGCTCAAGACAGTTAGCACAGGCAGCTGCAGCATCCCACAGCCCAGCTCTGAGACTCACCTTGCGTTTGGTCTCTTCAAACAGGCTCATGAGGCTCTCCTTGGCTGTGAGGATAGGGTTGCTAGCAGCCAGGCTGCGCATGTAATAGTAGACAGCATCCAGCTTTCTCCTCTGCAAAAACAGGCAGGCTCAGAGTTGCCACTCGTTCTGGAGCACTCAGAGACAAGCTCTCAAACACTTTACTTCCCCTGTCCCTTGGCACACGCTGACACCTTCTGCCTCAGTACTGCCTGGGACAGACAGATGTGTCAACAAACGCTGTGACAAGTAGGACTTTGAACTCTCCATCCACATTCACAGCTACCTACAAGCAGCAGCACAAAGCACAATCTCTTTGCCAGGGTTAGGGAGTGCAAGTGACACCACAGCCTGAGGAGCTGTCCACTCTACTCCCAAGGCTTCTATACAAAAGCCATAAACCCAGTTGCTTACACAAAATAGTCTCTCAGTAGACGTTATGGTAAAGGGAAAAGGTAAAAAAGCTGAATTCCTGGCAGCTCAGGAAATACTCTTTTCAGCTTCACTATTAATATGGAAACAACTCACAAGGTTGAGTTGAGCGTCTCACAAGGAGCGGAGGACCAGGAAGACTGGCAGGATGCTCCCTCTCTTCAGCCTGCTCCTGGGCTCATCTCATGCTCACTCTCTAAATCTTTATGCTACCAACACGCAGCCACTTGGGTTTTTGCCCACATGCTGCTGGCCTCCCTAACCACTACAGAGGATGGGACACTTTGCTTCTCCAAATCCCAGATCAGGTGTCAGAAAGGTGATTCTCAGCCATGAAATGCCTTGTTGAACCCTGTAGCTCTGCTTTAAACAAGCATCTTTCAGTGCTGTGAACGGGCAGAGCCCTACCAGCCTGTGTCCCAGCCTGATGCTTCCATCATCTGGTGCCGTATCTCCCTTGCAATAAACTCTCCTGCATGGCTGCAGCAGCCAACAAAACTGAAAACAAACTGTGTGGATGTCACTTAGACCAGTGGCCACAGATGCAATGCAGACATGGCAAACAAAACCAGCATCCTCATGACAAGATGGCCTTCAGCACAAAGTCTCATGCAAAACTTTAAACACAACTCATTTTTAAAACATTTGCACTCTGAACAGCCCACAGAACAGTACCCAAAGCACCAACAGCCTGAGGGAGTAATGTGGATCTAACACACTGCCTGAAGCCACAGCAGCTGCAATGCACACAGTACATCGTGCCATCAGGTTTTTCTTCTTGAAAAGCAAAATGCACAACACAAAGCATTTGGGAGCACTGCCCAAAACAAAGCCTTTCTCCACCAGATGGAATCTCACAACCACCCCAGACACTTGCTACATCCTTGCAGGAGGAGTATCTCACCGTGTAGATGGCCAGAAGCGCCAGCTGGTTGTATGGGCGGCCGTTCTTGGGAGCAATCTGCTGAGCCTTCAGGTACCAGCTGAGGAAGAACCAGAGAGAAAGGTTTACTACAAGAACACCAGGTTGCCTGCCTCACTGTTAAGGGCACTGAATTCCCTTCCCAGTGCAGCGCTGGCAGCCCCGCAGGGAACAGGCCCTTTGCACAAGTGCCCTCTGCCTGCAAGAGCAGGCACAGGCAGCACGCCTGGAGAGGCAGCTGGAGCACAGGGCAGGAGAGAGAAGGAAATCTTGGCTCAGTTTGACGGTGAGCATTTAGCCAGACCCAGCAAGAATAGACGTCCTCAGGCACAGAGAAGAGGCTCTTCAGGGACTGTTTCTCTCTCAGTCCTCTTTTTAGCTCCATGGCAGTAAGGACCAAACCTTTCAAGTTCTTTAGTTCATTCCCCAAGATATTTAATCATCCCGGGAGAAAAGACATTTAGTCAGTGACAGTCCATGCATCCCCCCCACTCTCCTATTTTCTGTCAACTGTATTATTCATTCTCCAGCTTCTATCATTCTATCATGCCACACGGATCCACCAACACTCTTCAGACACACCATGAACCCACTACCTTCACCTCCAGCCTCCCTGAGATGCCAAGCAGACTCCTTGATGTCCATAGACCTTCAAATAAGCTGCTTGCCCTGTCCCATTCTCCAAACATCCACACATTTTAGGGCTCCAGCCCCCATGCTGGGCTCACTTGTGTCTTTGCTCCAGAGAAAACAACATCAGAAAAGCAAGAGTGGCAAGGAAGGAATAATTGCCAGTGACTCCTGCTGCAGTCAGGGCATATGGGCACATATGGGAACCTCTCCCAGCTGAAAAGCTACCAGAAAACACAACAGCCATTCTGCCAGCACAAACACCATAAACCCCTCCTGCTGCAGGATCAGCACAGGAGAACTTCCACACAAGATGGCCAGAGCACGGCTGGATCTGCTGGCTTGCCCTCTGGGACAGCAGAACAGCCTCAGCTACCTCTTTCAGCTTCACAGGACCACAACAAAGAGGTGTCAAAAGCCTTATTTTTTTGGCTAGAGGCAAGTTAAAGCATGAAATGAGATACAGCCCTTGCAGAGAGAGGAAGAGCTGCAGACAACAGCAGCCAAGGGAGAAGATACCTGCGAGCCTTGCCGTAGTTGGCAGTGTCGTTCGCCTGTTCCCTGTACCGGCAAATGTCCCCTTGGCAGATCATGCACCTCTGAGCGCTGATCAGGGCGTACTTCACCTGCAAAGAAGCATGCAGGACATCGGGTGGGACCTCTGCAGCCCTGGCTCACCTGCAGACCCATGGAGCACACAGGGAATGTAGAGCTAAGAGGAGGTGGCCGACACACTGAAGGTCTCACAAAAGGGCAGCAGAACGACGTGACAAGGCTCCATGGCACAAGTTCAGCATTTGCAAGGGGAAACCAATCCCCTAAACACCTCCTCTCTCACAAAAAAAAAAGTCCCATCTGTCTCCAAAAGAGAGTTGCTCAGTCCATGACCAATTTGGGGACAGCTGTTAGACAAACACATCTCCCTGGGAATGAGCTGGACTGCAGTATCCTTTTGCAGCTGCCCCTCACACCTGCACTCACAGCTCAGGGCAACGGGCTGTCATCTGTCAGGGACACAGCACAACTGTTAGGTTTCCTCCTTCATGAGTCTGGATTCCACAGACTCTGCAAGAGTTGTGCAACAGCTAAGGCAAAGCCAGGGTACCTTTGGACACTTCTTTCCCTTCATTAGCCCTAGTCATAAAGCTGGCACAGAAAAAAATTCCTTATGCAAAGGAAGCTAAGAAATGTTAAATGTACCAGAGTTAGTTCAATGAGTTCTCTAGCAGCCAAGAAAGGTTCCCTGCAAATATACTGACAGATGTTCAGAGTGCAGCTGCCTGCCTCTTGGCAAGGGCAGCACACTGAGTTCAGCAGATTAACAGTATGAGAAGTCTTCTCCAGGAGGAACTCAACCTACCATTTTCCTCAGAGGCTGACTACGGATGACCATCCCATCCATATAGTCCTCTAGCTTGAACTGGTATGACAGCTGCAGTTTCTGGAGCAAACCATCAAAAAAAGAGGAGCCCTGCAAAACACACACACACTTGGATGTTAGGATCTTTCTAATGATGAGCACATAATCACCATACCATCCCTGCCACATGCAAGAAAGGAGGTCCCTCCTCCCTGAAGTTTGGGCTGCTTCTCTTCAGAAAGCAACAAGGAGGCCACAGGATTTCCAGTCTCAGAGGTTTTCAAGACTGAGCCAGACAAAAATCAAGGTTGCCCTGATCTAGTGTTTGAGGAGTCTCACTGTGAGCTAAAGCCCTCCAGCATTCCCTTTCCACTAAAATAGTTTTATAAAACACATCCTCTCAGTTCTGTCAGTCTGTCTTCTGCAAAGAGCAAATGGAGCTACAGGTTTTAATGGAATTATAAAGGTGGCAGAAACTTGCTTTTGTTTATTTCCACTTCAGGATATTCATTTCACTTTAGATCAGTTCCTACTTAACAGTTTTAAAAAAAACCAAAAA
>WBNM01032612.1:13340-23476 GCA_013399055.1 Ramphastos sulfuratus | reverse complement strand
CATCCTGCCTCATGTCAGCTTCAGAATTGAAGGCATGTGTCCTTACCAGGCAGGCAGCATACACACAGCTTAGTGTAGTACCTGCCTGCAATTGTTCAGACCTGTTCCAGCGTGAAAGAACTTAGAGTTGCTCCAAGTTGGCAATACCACAAACAACTGAAGTAAGCATTGGCTGATATGATTCCATAACAACAGTCTTGATTGATTTTTTTTTTTTTGTCTTGCACAGAAATTTCACTTTATTGATGTTTACCAGAGCACAGATAGCTGAATCTATTTTGTAGATAATGATTTGAATATTTCTTATGTCCTCTGTGCTTCTGTGAGGGAATGAGAGGAGATCTATAAACATTACTTTCTTGAGCATTTCTGTTGGACCTCTTACAAAAATACTTTTTTTATTCTAATGTCATGGCTTCTATTAGAGGCAATGATAAATAAATTTAAAAATTAATCAATTTCATAAATCCCTGGTGTGTACTACTTGCTCTGTAAATGTAGCAAAAATGGGTGTTTGGAATAGAATTCTAAGCTATGTATAATTCGGGGTACGTTGTGAAGGGTGAAGATATTTCTGCAACTTTTAAATGTAATGTTTGAACCCATAAAGTGTTGCAAGACAGTGAAAATGCAGCATTTTTAATAGGAAAGGAATTAGGTCTTCTAATTATGGCGTATTTGAAATGGAAAAAATAGAAACAGCATGAGAAAATGTTCATGATTGACATGAAAATGACTGAGTAGAACTTCACTTGCTTGTAAATTTTTTTTCCTCTTGACCAGGTTAACATAATTTCCAAGAAAATGCAACTTTTCTCAGAAATTTTAGAGATCTTTTTGTTTTAAATCTAGAATAGAGATGTTTAGAATTCTTTCATTTTGTGAGGGAAATGTAATTTATTTTTTTCATGTTTCTTCACGACTCTGTGCTACGACATAAGTTAATGATATTAATATATGCTAGATTAATAAAACCCCACAGTTCTAATGCTTCTATTGTTTCCTCAAATCTTTGGTTGCAAAATATAGCCTTATTATGGAGAAAAAAAATACAAAATGTTGACAAGAACATTTGAGAGGAAGGGGAGTTGATTATAAAGAAGTTGAAAAATTAAAGAATAGAACTGCCTGTAGTTCTTTGAGGGGAGAGTGTGTGTGTGTTTGTGGCTCTGTCTGAAAGAAAGTATGGAGAGAAAAACAAGAGGATGGGAGAAGAGGTGGACAACTGAAAAAGAAAATATTTTCATGGCTCCCACATTTATTGTCTGTTAGGAATGCTTGAAGCAGAGTGAATACCTCAAAAGGGAATTTAGCTCACATTGTGAATTTCTGTAAAGAAGTTCTTATTTTCCCTGTGGGGACACATCTGATTTTAATCATTCTGGTAAGCAATTGGTTTCTTTTATGGGCTTTAATTCATTATGCTGTATGAGTCCAAACCTTTCTTCCTCATACGAGTTTTGGCTGGGTGAGGTGAGAGGAATTAGGCCCTAAAAATACTGTGATACTCAGTTTAAGGGGGCTCTAAATCATACAGTAAAAGCATTTAGAGGTCCATGCTCTTCATGGCATGCATATCTAATTTCTGTAGACTAATGGAAATTCTTACCATTACTTTCAAGGTCAGGGAGCCCTTAGAGTGTCTTTGCACTTCAGTAGTACCTCTGTGACTTGAAATAAAAGTAACTTGCTGGCTTTTTACCTGCCAAGGACAGAAAGTGTAAATTGCCAAGGTCAGCCTGAGTGCTGTTGAATTAGTGAGTGTGTGGAGTTTGCTCTTAGGCAGAGATCCTTCAGTCACTGCACTCTCTAGGAAAGTGAGAAAAGCCCATGACCATTCCTAGGGATATTCCTTTGCTTATGAGATTCTTGGAGCTTCTAGGCAGCTTGTCTTCATGTAAGATAACCTGCTTTTATAGACTTCTGATACCAGGCAATTCTGCCTCTTAATTTCTGGGAATTAAGTCCATGCTTAGCTAGATTGTGGGTAAAAATGGCTATAATCATGTGCACATGGCTATAATCATGATTTTGAAGGGGGTGGGGAAATCCAAGATCTGGAGCAGAAAGCATTTATTTGGGATTTTTATGTGTTTTTAAAGTGAGAAATGGTCAATGGTGTGCTGACCAGTGCTTTCAACCAAAGCCATTAACCAGTTAGCCCAGGAACCTGGGATAATTGGTTAAATCTGAGATATCTGCAAGTGCTGATATTCAGGCTGAACTTACTTATGCTGCCTAAAACCATTTTCAAACTGTTGTGCTGGCATTGCTAATTGTACCAATACTGCTGAAGATGGCTTTTATGTAACAAAATCATGCTGTGGATTGTGATGTTTCCCCTGGGCTCCAAAGACTAATACTACAATTCCTAATGGAACACAATGAATACACTGATGCAGTGTTGTGGAACACTCCAAATTCCTTCTTTCCCCCCAGCCCCAGGAGGTTTGCATGGGGCAGGAAGGTGCATTCTGTGTAACTCTGTAAGCCTGGCAAGCCTGTTGTAACCTGTACATACAGTTTCCATGAATGATGCAAAGAACTGATTGTTATTAAAATGAGTGATTGGCGTGGTGAGAGTTCTGAATATTAATAAACTATATTAATTTTTGAAAATATACTCTTGCATTAATTAATAACTCCTCCACTACACTTGGGTCCATGATTGGATATTGCTAGCAGTGTCAGAAGGCAGCTGAGCCAGCAGAGAAATCCAGTATGGGATAATCACCAATTTCTTATCTCACATCCATGAATAAAAGCTGCTTCCCTTAGATTCTCTGCTCAGCCTGATTTATAGTGGGGTAAAGCTGTGTTCATAATTTAGCCTTTTCCATTTTCTGACTTTCTTAAATCTCTAAATTTGTCCATAAGCATCCTTTGAAGACTTTCCTGACCAAATTAGAACCCGTAAATGAACCTAAACTAGTTCTGTATGGAGTCTGGGGGGCAGGCTTCACAGGGAAAATAAAAATAATTCTATTTTTGTAATTCCTGCCTCAGCTAATTAATAACCAAACCTCTACAACATGCAGTCAAAGCAAATTGGTTAGAGACACATGTTGGGTCTTACTATCTGAATACACGAGTTGAGAGCTAAATTGAACAAAGGATAAGAGTCACGAGGGAAAGAACTGCTAATGAGGGAAGGAGCTGCAGCTGTTCCTTCTGCTATGAGCCATTCAAGATAAGTAGCCATGTAGAATAAGGAGGTAGGTATGTTAAACAAGGATGTAGCATAGCAAAACAGGGTGCCTGACAGTGACCGTGTTGAAGGTGCCTTTATAAGTGTGTGAAGAGCTGCCTGTAACCAAGCAGAGAATGCACAGTGTGTGCCCAGGCTATCCTGTATAAGTCCATGCTGACTTGCTGCAATAAAGGAGCGATCCTGGATGCACCGAATTGGTGCTGGTTGTCCCTCCTCGCCTCATCTATCCCCCCACACCTAGTGATCCCTGACATGGTGTGATTCCTCAGCATCTGGTGATCCCTGACAGACACAGGATGCAAAGCAGCACCATTTTGGTGACAATGCTTCGATTTAACACTGACATTGCTAGGAAAAATCAGACATGCCCCCATGCCCCCCAAACTTCCAGCAAAAATAAATCTGTCTGTTCTCCAGACCTTGACAGCAACTGACATCAATGGCAGCAGGAAAGCTGCATTGCAGCTTCAGGGAGATGCAATAGTCTTAATTCAGTTTGGTTGTTGAATGTTAACAATATTTAACCCTTCAGCTCATATCTTCAAACAAGTGCAGGAGAAGGAAACATATTTGGGTTGCACTTCTGTGTACCCACAGGAGAGCCTGAATGTTTTTCAGCTCTTGTGCAGAAGAGGGGTCATTATATCTGTTAACTCTTTCAAACAGTGGTAAACAAGTGTAACTTTTGCATTTCTCTGTGAAGATAGGTAAGCATGTCTTGAAATGTCCCATTTTAATGATTCACATTCAGTGCAACTGTAAGATTAATGCATATTGAATAAGGTCCTGAAACTTGGCAGATTCTGTGTGAGGAAGTGAAATGTGCTTTTACATTAAATACTTGGGGTAGTAGAGTCAGGTGCTTGCATTGCTTTTATACTAGGAACATATTTTAAGGCCTTATATTATAGAGGAAACCCAGAAAATAAAATGTTCTGTGGTTCAGCTACAGCAGAAGCAACACTACAATACCTCTGTACCAGGACTGACTCCTAAACAATGCTTTGAAGTGCTAAGCCACAAAATGTTATTCTGTGCAGGATAAATGCAGGTTGGGCTCATGACATTCAACAAGGTCAAGTGTAAGGTCCTGCACCTAGGTAGGCACAATCCCAAGCACAGCTCCAGGCTGGTGGGGAATGGCTGAGAGCAGCCCTGAAGAAAAGGCCCTGGGGGTGTGGGGTGATGAAAACCTCAAGATGAGGCTGCAGTGGGAGTGCAGCCCAGACAGCAACTGTGTGCTGGGCTGCAGCAAGAGCAGTGTGGGCAGCAGGGCAAGGGAGGGGATTCTGCACCTTTACTATGCTCTTGCCAAACTCCACCTGGAGTCCTGTGTGCAGTTCTGGAGCCCCCAGCACAGGAAGGACATGGAAGTGTTGGAGCGGGTCCAGAGGAGGCCACCAAGATGCTGAGAGGGCTGCAGCAGCTCTGCTGTGAGGACAGGCTGAGAGAGTTGGGGCTCTGCAGCCTGCAGAAGAGAAGGCTTTGAGGGGACCTTAGAGTAGCCTTCCAATATCTGAAGGGGGCTCCAGGAAGGCTGGGGAGGGACTATTGACAAGGGCTTGCAATGCCAGGACAAGGGGCAATGGGTTTGAACTGGCAGAGGGGAGATTGAAACTGGAGGTTAGGAGGAAGTTGTTTGCAGTGAGGGTGGTGAGACACTGGCACAGGTTGCCCAGGGAGGATCCTCCCTCCCTGGATATGTTCAAGGCCCTGGAGGNTAAAATATTCCAATTAGCCCTAAACCAGCACAATGATCCTTGAGGTCCCTTTCAACCTTACTATTCTATGAATCTATGATATAGTACTTCAAATGTTCAGCATATATCTTTTTATATGTAATGATACCATGATCATCTGGAAGAAGCATTTATGTATTTGAATTTTGATGTTAGGAATTTTGTGTTTCAGTGTCAGATTGCAAATTCCATATTAAGTGTGCATTTTTTCCTGCAATGCCTATCTTCTATTTTCATGTTAAGATAAGCTCACAGGTGATTTCAGAACAAAATCTGGCACCTAGAATGGAACTAAGGTCGCTTTTGTTCATCTATTCAAATGAAAGGAGGAGGAAGAAAAAGAGGCTGTTCCCCTTCCAATTCTAGCATAGGGTAAAATGTCAGATATTAACTTGAAAATCAAGGTAAGCAAACTATCACCTGTGTCTAAGAACAATGGACCTGGGCTGTCTTGACTCAAACAACTCAATCTGGAACTGCTGGAAAAGTGGAATTCGAGAGCTGGGTCAAGCCCTGCAGAGGCAGAGCAGCCAGCTGCTTACCTCCCTCCATCCTATGGCTGGGAAACATCAGTTTGAGCAGTCACTGGCTCACAGGTCAAACTCCAGCCTACTGTTGCCCCTGCAAACTTTCTCTCCCACTCTCAATTGTCAGAAAAGGGAGGCTCAGTTAATACACTGTCACTCTCCCTACACTCTGTAGAACACTCAATGACATGACACAAGATAGTTCCCACCCTGGGCTGACTAAGATACTAAGGGTGCGCCCATGAGGAAGACAGCAATACTGGATCCAAACCTCTATCTCTGTCTTTCTATCTCTATTACCCCTACTTCTATCATCTCTACCCACTCTAACACTATCTCCCCCTCCCTCTTTTTTCTCTCAATTTCCTTCTAATTTTTTCCTTGGTAGACATCATTTAGTTTGTTCTGAAGTAGGCGATGAGGGAATGTCTGCACTGAAGTACCTTATCATAGAATGGCAAGGTTGGAAGGGACCTCAAGGATCATCTAGTTCCAGATACCTTTATCCAGAATACTTGTTGATAGTTGTTACAAAACAATTTTTTTTCTCTTTTTTTTCTCAGGGTCGTTGTTGTGACTCTTACAGAAGTGGCAGCTCTGCCAAGCAGAGATAACCCTTTCAGGGGATTGTAAAGATTTGCCAGCCTTGCCCAGTGAGTGGGATGAGACACACCTGTCAGGAAACTGTAAACTTTCTGTGACCTATTTCTAGATAATTTCTGGCCAGCTTGAGAAGTGAATTGGAAAGTTTTCACAGCCACATTTTAATAGGAAAGTTAATATGTGCTTAAATGTATTTTCTATCTTTAGCTTGATGAATGTAGGTAAGCATTACACTGAACATTACTGAGAGACTTCAGTCTGTGCTAGCAGTGAAACTTCATTGCATAACCACTGGAGAGCTGCCACTCTGTGCTCGTAACATAACATCTCATGACACTTCCTATTTGATTATGACAGAGCTGTTGTGTGCTAATCTATCTTTCAGCTACCCTTTTAACTCTCTTCATTGTTGTGGTTACAGTAATTATGTGAATTCCCATACAGGAGAGAAATCCAATGGTTTGTTGATTGAACTTTGCAGGGGGTCAAGGGCTCTGACTTAAAAGACTAGCACTCAGAGGATGATCATAAACAGTATGTGAACTGAGCTGAGAAAACGCATTTGTATTTTTGCAAATCTCCTGACCTGAAGTTGTTTTGGGATTTGCTGTAGACTTCTGTGGTTATTTGCTCTCACTGATTCATAACCCCAAGGTGTTTCTAAGATATAACCTTAGACAGTTAAGTACCTGAGCAACAAAGGGCATTTGGTCTTGGCATTCTTGTGAATCCTTGGTGGATGGAGAGCCTACCCTCAGGATGACACTGGGAAATCAAAGACAGCAGAGGTGTTGAATCCTTTGAGACTGATGGAAACTACTTACACAGATCTCCGATGGAATTGTAGTGACATTGGTAATAGCCATCAGAAATACATCTGCAAGCATCCTAATATGGTTGTTAGAGAATCATAGAATGGTAAGGTTGGAAGGGACCTCAAAGCTCATCCAGTTCCAACCCCTGTCATAGGCAGGGACACCTCCCACTAGTACAGGGCACTCAAGGCCTCCTCCAACCTGCCCTTGAACACCTCCAGGGAGGGAGCAGCCACAACCTCCCTGGGCAACCTGTGCCAGTGTCTCACCACCCTCACTGCAAACAACTTCCTCCTAACATCCACTTTCAATCTCCCCTCTGCCAGTTCAAACCCATTGCCCCTTGTCCTGTCATTCCAAGCCCTTGTCAATAGTCCCTCCCCAGCCTTCCTGTAGCCCCCTTCAGATCCTAGAAGGCTACTCTAAGTCTCCTGGAAGCCTTCTCTTCTCCAGGCTGCAGAGCCCCAACTCTCAGCCTATCCTCATAGGAGAGCTGCTGCAGCTCTGTACTCTGGTAATTTTTAAACTGTTCAAAAATAAAAGTCGAAGAGTCTGAAAATGCTTACTCCTTTAATGTTCAGAGAAGTGCAACAGCACGTTAGAATGAAACTTCAGGAAATAATTTTGGAAAAGTCACCAAACGGCCTGAATTTTCTGGCTATAAAAATCATTAAGGTAAGTGAACATCATATCTATTAAATTATCCAGGCCTTTGATCCACATGTAAGCAAGGTAAAATATTCTGGTTGTTGCAGATCCCTGTTATTGTTCAGTGTCAAGGTATTGATTGAAGACATCTGTGGTTATGTAAGAAAGCTGGGGAAGCTGCCTGTCAGAGGACATGCTGCTGAGCAACAGAAGTGGTTTGACTAATGAATAATTGAAATGCATAGTTCTGACTGCTGTGGCATGACCTTTGACTGGAGGCCTTACAAAACCTCTGAATGACAGAATTAGATATGTTCTTACAAAATAATACAGTTCTTACATCATCTGGCTTGTCTGTGACTGTTGTTGCCAAGTTTATTTTAAGATGTGCTCATAGAGATGTGATTGTGGGCTCTCAGTTTTGCATTTTAAATTTATCTCCTTCATCTTTCATACTGAGTGCTAATCCAGAAGCAGGCTTTGTTTGAACTTCCTGACTCTTCTGGTGTGGAAACTCAAGACTGACATCTTGAATTGTCCCTGCCCATGACAGGGGGTTGGAACTAGATGATCTTTGAGGTCCCTTCCAACCTTGCCATTCTATGATTCTATAATTACTAGTAAGACTCAGAATTACCCATTCAGACTTTTTTTTCATTGCTGGTCCCGTACTTGCTCCCTTCTTCTTTGTCTCTCCCCTGCAGCAAGGAAGATTTTTTTACTTCTTTTTAGCTTCCCATTTGAAAAAGCTATTTCTGTATGCAGCTAAGCAGTTATCTGAGTGTGTGTAACTAATACATCTTAAGACGCTCAGAGAGAAGCTGTGTGCAGCATTCAGAAAAGTGAAGGTCTGACATTGTTCTTACTAAGGAATGTGCACCTTTACTGCTGACTGGTTTTAACCTAATGGGCAAATGGTGTGAATTTTGAAATGAGGAATCTCACAGAAAAGCTTTTACACTTCAGATTGTGGCTGGCTTTTTAAGTCATCACACCAGACTTAGCCAGGTAAAAATCTTCAGGGTCTGTTTTAAATATGCCCAAGACCTGAGAATATTGTGTATTACTGCAGCTGTGTCTCAGAGGCTCCTTCTGAGCACACCAAACCTTAGGAATGAGGGTACCATTTTGCCTAGTGGATTCCAAAGCTTGTCCTCAACATCTACAGTGATTAGGACAAGCATAAATGTAAAGTGCAAAACCTTCCTAAAAGCCTTAGGCAGATCAGCTGTTGGATTAGAAATCTTGTTGAGGTATGCATGTGACTTCTCAGCTGGAGGGCAGAGGAAGCTGAGGAGACTATCAAACATCCTTCTAGGCTCTGGTACTTGAAAGGCCAGTGAAGGCCTGCTTTCCAGTGAGAAGAACCTTATATTTGTTAAGTCTTCAGTCTCTTACCTTCTTACAGCTAGGGACATCCTAGGGAAAGTAGAATCCTGGGCAGCATATGGGAGTCTTGGGTGCCCTGACTAGGTGGGAGAAGTGGTCAGCTACGAGAGTGTCTCAACCCACTCTCATGGGACACAGGGCTCTTTTAAGGATCCCCTGACACTGTGGTCAGTCTTAATCAGTTGGAGGGTGAAGCCCACAGAACAACACAAAAGCAGGATGAGAGTTTCTGGGCCTGGAGGTGCCAGTTAGTGTCCCTGAGATGTCTCAGCCCTTTGTCCAGTGTCTGCCTTTTGTTTGTCAGGGAAGTAGTAGCCCCCACACCATGTAACAAGTATGTACTGGCTTGGAGTGGATGCATTCCAACACCCTTGCTTCAGTAAAAGTGCACTTCACATATTGACCATTTTGTTAAAGATTGCTGTGTCTGTGAGTAGCAATCCATGTTTTGACCCTTATAAAGACTACTTTTTGCTTCTAAACCTGTAGTATATCACTGGTGGAAGCTTGCAGTAAAACAGAAATGCTGCCTTCGTGTTTGAAATAAAATTGTACCATGTGAGTTAGCCTTGAGCCAGTGTTTTAAATAAACCAGGCACTTGAGAAAGTTTTAGATCTATTGTGTTATGCTGTTTAAAACATACAGTAGAGATATTTAAGTATTATTCTGACACAGACACTGGAAGGCTTAGAGACCTTTTTCTGTAGATACTTGTCTATTTTTATATGTCAAAATAGTTACCTCTCTTTCTTTAGAGATTTATTTTTTACCTCTTGAAATGTTTTGTTGTTGTAATGATCTCAGGTGTTTTACTAAATCATGTCTCATATGTATGCAATGTCACACTGATAGAAAGTATAAAAATTATACTATTAAGTAGAAGTGCCTACCCCTGTAAATCCAGAGATGCCTGTAAACCTACAAAATGGAACAATTACTCTGAAATCAAGCCCATTTTGCATCGAGGTAGAGATACTATTAAGACTTTCCTATTGGAAAAGAACAGGTAGAAAATTCATCCTTGGCAGGCTTATACAAAGAGCATTGTGCCTCTGCTTAAAATCATAGAACCATAGAATGGTAAGGTTGGAAGGGACCTCAAAGCTCATCTAGTTCCAACCCCCTGCCATAGGCAGGGACACCTCCCACTAGTACAGGTCACTCAAGGCCTCCTCCAACCTGGCCTTGAACACCTCCAGGGAG
>WBNM01032612.1:679-13328 GCA_013399055.1 Ramphastos sulfuratus | reverse complement strand
CAGGTCCCTCTGGATGGATCCCTGCCCTCTAGCAAGTCGACTGTGCCACACAGCTTGGTGCCATCTGCACACTTGCTGAGGCTGCACTGATTCCTCTGTCCATGGCACTGACAAAGATGTCAAACAGCACTGGTGCCAGCACTGACCCCTGAGGGACGCCACTTGGCACTGGTCTGCAGGTGGACATTGTGCCCTTGATCACCATCACCGTGGCCTATGGACTATATATATCAAATTTGCAATGTCCTTAAAGTGGGATGCAACTTTAAACCATCTAGCACTCTTGAAGTACTTCCAAGCAGTACAAAGCAACTTATCTGTTGATACAGTCTTAAAGGAAAGCTTTAAAGAATAAAGAAAAATGCATTTTGCTATCTTTGTATTACTGGCTATAATATCTGGCAGCTGCTGCAGCTCCTCAGCAGTTGATGCATTTATCTTGCTGCAGCATAGCTGAAATGTGGCATTGTTTTGTGTGTAAGAACACCCAGGGAAGCAAGCATGGTCCTGAGCACTCACAGACCCCCCCTCTGGAAATACAGTGTGTCCTAAGAGGCCATTTGCTGTTGGAGAGCCCAAGTGGGTTTCTCACATGGCACCTGCTGTTGAGGAAGCAAATCATTTCTGTATCTGCTCCAAAGGCTGCTCTGAGGAGCTGCTGAAGGGCTGGTTTGAAATGATTTCCCTTCCTCTCCTTTTAAATTGTGTTCATGGTATGCCATTAACATAGGATGCTAATATACACTTTTTGATAGGATAGCAGAAACATTTTGATGTATGTAACACAGTGCTCAGCCTCTTCACTCACATTCCTTCTTGATATTTGTTTCTACCTTCTTTTCTTACTAAATTTATTACACTAGTATATATTAAAAGCAGCAACCAAGCTGCCAGTAAATAGTGCTACACGAAAGAAACGGGACTCAAAGCTGAGGTAACACTTTATGATCCTTTATTGACTCATCATAATTGGGTTATTGTTTCTCATATCCCCTGCCATATGTGAAAGATCAGTTCTAAGAGCTCAAATCCTGACAATATGGATTTTGTCATTTACATGATATTAAACTTTACCCCATCCACGGAACAAAATTGGGAAGAATCTTAGCAAACTTTGAAGTTATTCCTGTTAGCTACAAATGGTCACCAGTGTGAAGGCTTAGTTACTGAGCTGCATCTCATGGGGCAGAGATTGCTGATTAACTTCTGCTATATATATTTAAAACTTATTTTGACTGTATTAGTTAATGACACGTAGCAGTATACTTCCTGAGGATGCCTTTGTCACAGTGGTGAGTATATCAGCCTTTGATTAATAAAATAATTGTCCTTCTGCCCATTTCTGGAAAATGAGGGGGAAAAGAGGGCACACAACTAAGGACAAACTCAGAAATTTTCCATGGATAATGGCTGCTTTAAGAAAATGTTAATTTGAAACCCCAAACCAACAACATATTTGACCAGTGATCTGCACAGTGCAGTTATGCAGGAACATAAAGACATTTTAGTATTTTTTTATTTACTTGGAAAAGTCAGGGTAGCATGAAAGAAGCCTTATTTTGGCTCTTTGTTTAACACTTGTAGAGAATCAATATACATGCATGAACAAAAGTATCCACTGGTGTGTCATTGGGTGTGAGGTTTCCATGAAGATTTGCAGCCCACTGAAACTCACTGTGGGATCCCAAAGAGCATTAGGGTGGGATTGTAACAACTGTAAAGGTTTTATCATCGTAATTAAAGCAAGGTATAAGCAAGGCAGAAATCTGTTCCAGCCTGTACAGAAACCATTACCACTGCTCAGATAAAATGTGCAGCTTGACTCAGGTAATTGTTCACAGGACTCACAACAAAGCAAGCAGAATGTTGCAGCAGTGCCTGCATTGGTTATTGGTTTTGGAGTCCTCACCTGGCTACTTCTCTTACACTGCATACCTGAGACTTTCCAAAGACAAAGTGGCTGCAAAAACAATGCAACTGTGCTGTTTAGCAGTTGTACTAGAAAAAAAAAAAAAAAAGAAAGAAAAAAAGTAGGACCTGTTGTATTTGTTTCTTGGCCACAGTGTGTTGCATGGTTATACCCACACCAATGAAAACCAACTGCTTTGAACATGTCTCTGCTGTGAGTTTTACTGCTGACCTGTATAGCTCAAATGTGAATCCCATGGGTGGTGTTTAGTTTTGTTTTGGTGGGTTTTTTGTTGTTGTTCTTTTGGTTTCTGTTNATATAATGTTTTCTCATTAAAATATTCCAATTAGTCTCAAACCAGCACACCTGTGTTCAGTAAAACACTGGGATCAAGATTTAAATGTCTAAAGGTTCCATGTGCAAGTTGGTAGCTGCACATAGAACCTGGAACTCAGATAACACTCCAGTATATAATCAAGAGCAGTTTTTTCACAAACCAGGATAATTTGCATTGCTTTGCTCAGATTTTAGGTGGTTTTCCTGGTAACTTTTAATTATTGGAAAGAAATCTTGCAGACAAATGTCCCCTTTTTGTGTGAAGGTAGTTTGCAGTGTCTATGTGCTCACACCTCTGAGTATCTGATATTTTGTACATTTCAAGACTTTATTAAAAAAAAAAAACCAAACCTGCTTCCACCATGTCCTGAGTGATTTAATATTTTTTTGTTACCTCCCTTTGTTTCTACGTGGAATAACTTAAGCCTGAATATCAAAATCTTTTGTACCTGAATCTGAAAGCTTTCATGAATTGTTCTTCACAGCCTGTGTGGTATCAGGTTGTATTCAAGCAGGATTTTTGTTGGTTTGGCCATTTCTAGACTTCTTTGTTACACTGTGTATTATGTGAAATCCTGTGTGAAAAGTAACTTCCACAGGCCTGTGTTTGCATACTCATTTAAAGACAGGTTGTAAAACAGAAGCATAGATGAATCTTGTGTTACAGGGTTCACAGAGTGACAGAGTGGTTGAGACCATGTCGAGATGGCTTTTGAGTATCTCTGAGGATGGGACTCCAGGACTGCACACAGTACTCCAGGTGGGGTCTGAGGAGAGCAAAGGGGCAGAATCCCCTCCCTTGCCCTGCTGCCCACACTGCTCTTGCTGCAGCCCAGGACCCATGATATTGATCCCTAGGATTTCTATTACTGGAAAGTTTCATATGAGCTGATGCTCATATTGCAATTCTACACAATTTCTATGTAGAATATACATTTATGACATTTAGGAGTAGAGCAGTGAAACGAAAACACCAATTTCCTATCATCTGTCTGAACTCCTTCAGGCAGAGAAGCAGCTCGTTAGAAGACTTAAAAATCAACATCTGTCTCACAAAGCTGCCTGGAAAACATTGAAGATAAAACATCCTAAATAATGTTCAAGACAAATGTTTGTTCATAGAATTACTGATGTGAAATTCCTATATTTATCCTTAAATGGAAGTTAATCGATGTTTATGGAAAGGGAAAAGCAAATTGGAAAAAAACACGAGAACACTTAGGAAGAAGTTGTTTGCAGTGAGGGTGGTGAGACACTGGCACAGGTTGCCCAGGGAGGTCGTGGAGCACAGAATCACCCAATGTGATCAAAGATCACATTGGGTGATTCTGTGCTCCACGACCTCCCTGAAGGTGTTCAGGACCACATTGGATGAAGTCTTGAGTGACCTGTACTAGTGGGAGGTGTCCCTGCCTATGGCAGGGGGTTGGAACTAGATGATCTTTGAGGTCCCTTCCAACCTTACCATTCTATGATCAATTTTATCTTACAGAATTTCTTTCTTCAGGTCCTCATCTCGTCAGCAAGAGGAAAATCCAGAGTGGTTTTCTAAAGACAACAATTCAATAACAGTAAGACTTAAGATGCTGTAGTTGAAGAGGCCTATACATATGGAGTAGTAATATAGTGCATTACTGCAGCTGTATGTGGAGCACTTGTGGAGATGTGTTTATCTGCTTTGCTTTGGTGTACTCATGACATTTAACTTATACTAGTTGATCTCTGATAGCTTTCTCCTAATATTCAGAATAGCTAAATATCTACCTATTTGAATTTTGCCTTGTTTTAAACTTTAGGGAAGTACTGTCTTGGAGCAATCAAAAGTTTAACTTTTCTTATATTTATTTTAATTAATTATCCTTACATTGTTATCTTTCAATTTTATTTTTTTTTTTCATATTTAACAATCCAGAAGGGGAAGCATTTTTTTTTTTCCTTTCAAAAACTGTTTATAGCTAGGGAAACTCCAGTACATTAAATCTGAGTTGTGTGTCTCCTGTGGCAGCTGCACATACAGGCTGGAGTTACATACAAATGAAGAGAAGAAGAAAATAAAATTTACCAGCATGGATTCTGATTTTTAGGAATAACTTCTGCCGAACTGGCACCTGTCACAGACAAACATTTCTTGATTAGTATGGCTAACCAAACCAAGATCAAAGGGATTTAATTAATTTAGTGATTTATTAATGATGCATAATTAGCCAGCAATCAGTGAAATACACATTTGGGATCGATATGACTACCACGAGAGATGGAATTGAATACTAAAGACTTCTAAAGTATTAATAAAGTGTACCCATTCAAAACACCCTTTAGCAGCCAGTCCTTGCAGTTAGAGGCACTGCTGTCCCCTGAATGATGTGGGTTGCAAGCACACTCACCCTTTCTGGGGCTGCAGTTGCACACAGCTGTAGGAGATGTGGGTGCTCCAGCCTTCCGTGTACTCACGCTGCTCCTTGGTGTCTATGGATTGGAGGAACGCCAGAAGAAGATTCCCAGTTCTGATCATAATTTGGAAGGATGACTTTATGGAGGTCATACAGTACTGTTCAGAATAATACAGACATGTGCTGGTTTGTGGCTAATTGGAATATTTTAATGGNGAACTCCCAAACCATCACAAGACACAAAGGTGAGCTAAACCCTGTATCCTGAGCAAGTTGTAAGAGAAAATGTTAGCTGTGGTGGTGTGGTGAGACTTTTGTTCTTAAACTGTTTCTCAAATTTGTTTAATTGCAAAATAACTTTTCAGAAAGCAGTGTCCAGAAGAATCTCACCAGTCTAAGATGACTGCTGTTGTGGTTTCCCCACTTCTCTTTTTGGCTGTGCTGCCATTCAGCCAGAGCTGGCCAGGCTGGAGAGCAGTGGGAGAGGAACCTCATGAAGTTCAACAGGGACAGCTGTAGAGTCCTCCACCTGGTGGGAGATAACACCATGCACCAGCACAGACAAGGGGTTGAACTCCATGGAGAAGGTCCTGGTGGACAGTAAGTTATCTGTGGGACAGCAATGTGCCTTTGTGACCAAGAAAGTAATGGTCTCCTGGTGTGCATCAAGAAAAGTGTGTCCATCAGGTCTAGGGAGGTTCTCCTTCACCTCTGCTCTGCCCTGGTTAGAGCCCATCTGGAGTATTGTGTCCAGTTCTGAGCTCCCCAGTTCCATTAGAGCCCAATGAGGGCTACAAGGCTGATGAAGGGACTGGAACATCTGTTTGATGAGGAAAGGCTGAGAGACCTGGGGCTGTTTCTTTTCCTGGAAGCCATTTCTCTTCCTGGAGAAGACAAGAGGATCTGATCTATGTTTACAAATATCAGAAGGGTGTGTGTCAAGAAGCAGCAATCACTCTCTTTTCAGTCATACCCTGTGAAAGAAGAGGGGCAATGAATACAAACAGGAACCCAGGAACTTTCACCTCAACAAGAGGAAAAACTTCTTTGCTGTGAGGATTCAGAGACCTGGAGCAGGCTGCCCAGAGATGCTGTGGAGTCTCATTCTCTGGAGGCTTTCATAGAAACATAGAATGGTAAGGTTGAAAGGGACCTCAAGGATCATCTAGTTCCAAGCCCCTGCCATAGGCAGGGACACCTCCCACTAGTACAGGTCCCTCAAGGCCTCCTCCAGCCTGGCCTTGAACACCTCCAGGGAGGGAGCAGCCACAACCTCCCTGGGCAACCTGTGCCAGTGTCTCACCACCCTCACTGCAAACAACTTCCTCCTAGCATCCAGTTTCAATCTCCCCTCTGCCAGTTCAAACCCATTGCCCTCATCCTGTCATGCATTCATGGTGATCTGCCCTAGGTGGCCCTGCTTTAGCAAGGGAATCTGATTTGATGATCTCTGGAGGTCCCTTCCAACCCTTTCTGTAGTGGTTTAGAGCTAGCACTTTATCTAAATCCTAAATTATAACCAAGAAATAAGAACTTTCTGGACATCTTTGAATAGAAAGTAAATAGAATAGAGGATTGCTTATAAAAGCAAAATAAGTCTATATAATGTCATTTGTTTGCTGTACTGGTGTATAATTTCTTGCACAAACCGTTCCTCTCTCTGCTATTTCTGCCTCCTCCTCTTATTCCCTGTGCTTGTGATCTTGCATGACTACACTACCCTTGGCTGAGTGGATGACAGTGTGGGCCTGATTTTCTCTCTGGCGGGAGAAGCAGCTGGCTGTTAGCTCCTTCATGGTTTGTCCAGGGCAGGTGTCTTTGTGTTATTTCTAAGTTGTAAATACTTGTAAATCTAAGTAAATATATATTTTTTTACATATGCATTGTATTATCTGCTTTTAGATTCTGGCTTTCTGTAAACACAGCTTTATCTTCCTTCCAAACCTTCTGAGCTAGTCTGGTGATTTTATTTTGGGGAATAATTGTAACCCCATCACACTATGATTCCATGATTTCTTTCCCACCATCTAGATGGCTGTTTTGTGACCTGTGAAGAACCAAGAACATCTGAAAGTCGTTTCTGTAACTTGAACATAGCCCAACAGCAGAGCTGAACTGTAGACAATTAAGTCATTTTTATAGGTCACCAGAACTTTATTTTTAGTCTAATGTAGGCTACTAATTAATCATTGCAGGATAATTGTCTACATTATAGTTATTGCAAGTTAGGTAAATTTGCCTCAGCTGTTATATTACCTACAGTCTCGAGATTGCTGTAATTACATTGCTTTGGTGTACTCTACTTGATTGTGACTAGTAGAGACATTTTTTAATTTATTTGTTCCCCTTTCATCTGTTGTTTTATGCAGATTGTTATATTAGCATATTAACACATGCTTCCTTGCAATGACTACATTGAATTTTAAATATTGTTTCTGACTTTTCCTGCTTTCAGTACAAAATCACTTCATCCATTTGATTTGCTGGCACGAAGCACACGAAATATATTGAATTTTCTTATCTGAACTTTTTTCATTTATTTGCACATCAAAGAAAACACCTTTAAAAATGTGTTTAGAATAACCCTGTTTGCTGAAGTGGGCAACAAAAGCTTGAAGATGTTTCATGGAAAGAGAAGAGCTGCATATCAAATGTCTAATTTAAATATTTCTAATGCTGTTATTTCTGATATCCTGCTGCTTAAGTTATTAAATCTGCTCTCCTTCATGGCCAAGATAACAGGAGACAAAATATGAAGAAAAGTGGAGGTTTCAAGACATAATAGCATAGTTTTGATTGCATTTTAAGAAGAAGAACTGCAAAGTTTCTTTGAGAACCTCAAGGAAAAATTATATAAACCCACAGCTGACAGTTTAATGAGTTTAGGTGGGACGAGACTGGAAAATCAAGTTAGATTGTATAGAAACCCACACAGGGATTCAGCTACTGACTCTAAAGTTCAATAATGGCAGTGATGGTGGTGAATTACTGCTAGGGATACACATTTTGGTAGTATCAAGGACGTCACAGAATCACAGAAACGATCAGGTTGGAAAAGACTCTGGGGATCACCATGTCCAACCCCACCCTACAAGGCTCACCATTGAACCATACCCCCAAGCAACACATCCAGGCAACCTTTAAATACATCAAGGGTTGGCAAGAAGAGACCAGCACCAGGTTGGATGAGGCCTTGAGTGACCTGTACTAGTGGAAGGTGTCCCTGCCTATGGCAGGGGGTTGGAACTGGATGATCTTTGAGGTATCTTCCAACCTTGCATTGCTATGATTCCATATTCCTTCATAAATAATTATTTCAAAAGGCAAGGAAATGGAATAATCTGTGTCTGCCTTTATTAGCATTCAGTTATATAGGCAAAGTTCTAGAGAGCCCTCAAACCTTTATTAAACTATTCCTTTCCTTCTGACTCAAATGGTTGCATTGCATTAATTTCTTTCATTGCCATTGCTTTCACACTGCAGTGCTTTTTTTGAGGCGTTACCTAGAAACAAGATTGAAGAGCCTGGAGGGCTTTTAACTAAACCTACTGTTTGGTTATGAAACCTGTGGAAGAGAAACTGTATTGATACATTTGGGAGATAGAGCAGATACTTTGAAAACAAGAACAGTGCAGTGCTTTCAGCTCCTCAGCCTGTTCTCTGTGGATGAAGAAAGAAAGATATAAATTGCTTTCAAGTTAGGTGTAATAGCAGTATTTAGAGAATGCCAGATCTTTTGCTGAGTATCTAGAAAGGTATGGTGATGAGTAGTTTTTATTTGCTAACTGGTATTTTGTTCTGATAATCAGTATTCTAAACACTTTTGGAATTGTGGCCCACAATTGTTATTTCAGTGTTGGTTTCACTTAGGAGGATTTAAAAAATACTACTTCCAATTACGTTGATTAAGGCAGTTCTTCTTAACAAGCTCTTCTGGGATGGGCTGAGATGTAGTTAACTTTTTTCACAAAAAATTGGGAGGGGCTACACCTAGGACAGCCAGCTGAACAGTCAGTGGGATGCTATATGTCATAAAGCATCCTGCTGCTATGCAAAGTGGGGACTGGCGTGGACAGGACAGTTGTGTGGGCAGCAAAATGTTGGCAGCATTGATTGAGAGGGACATGTTTTATATTACTCATTTTATATATTACTTCTTTACTAATGTTGTTGTTCTAGTTGTCCATTTGNACTGCTCTTGCTGCAGCCCAGCACACAGTTGCTGTCTGGGCTGCACTCACACTGCAGCCTCATCTTGAGCTTTTCATCACCCCAGACCCCCAAGGCCTGTTCCTCAGGGCTGCTCTCAGCCATTCCCCACCCAGCCTGGATTTTTGCTGTTTGTTCTGTTAAAATCTTGTCTCAGTTTGTAGTATTTTGCATTTTGCTCCATGTTCTCATTCCTGTTCTACCAAGAGGAGAGGGTGGAAAGGCAATTGTGTGAATGGCCTCATGGGGCTCAGCTGCAGCTCTGCCTAAAACTATAAGATATTAGTGAACAATTATTAGAAATGGGCAGTTTACAGATTAAATGGCCACCTTAGTTATGATATAGGGAATAGGCAGTGTAGAAAGCAACCAAACAACAGAAGGGCTATAAGCACAGCTTTCTCATCAGCCAGGGTCAGGAAAGAGTTGCAACAGTTCATGCAAATATTTATGTGAAAGTAACACAGCTTTTGTGTGGTACCCTCCGGAGGTCTGGAATCAGGTTTGCCAATTCCAGATAATCTCATCATAAATTATTAATTTCAAATTTTCTTTCTTCCCTAAAAATGTCACTTAGTTCAGTATTGCAGTACAAAATCTGTTCCAAGAAGCAGACAATATTGTCAGGAGGATTTTTTTGTCCTTCACTCAGGCAAATTCATCTAGTTCAGTAGCACACTTGTTTCCTCAATTCCATCAATTTACTTGGCTATCCAATTGAAATAATTTCAAGTGTAGATACATGATTTTAATAGCAGGTAGAAGGGAAAATATCTACCATACATGCCCAGATCAGATGTCAGGACTGTAAAAGCTTGGCTTTCCAAGGTGAAAATCATAGAATCATAGAATTGTCAGGGCTGGAAGAGACCTCAAGGATCATAAAGCTCCAACTCCCCCTGCCATGAGCAGAGACCTCACACTAAACCAGGTTGCTCAGAGCCACATCCATCCTGGCCTTAAAAACTTCAAGGGATGCCTCCCTGGGCAACCCTTTCCAGGCTCTCACCACCCTCATGGTGAAGAACTTCTATGTAACATCCAATCTGAATCTACCCATTTCTAGTTTTGCTCCATTGCCTCCAGTCCTATCACTGCCTGACATCCTAAAAAGTCCCTCCCCAGCTTTTTTGTAGGCCCCCTTCAGATACTGGAAGGCCACAATAAGGTCTCCTTAGAGCCTTCTCCTCTCCAACCTGAACAGCCCCAACTCTCTCAGACTGTCTCCATAGCAGTGGTGCTCCAGCCCCCTGATTATTCCCACGGCCCTTCTCTGAACACGTTCCAGCATGTCCATATCCTCTTTGTAACAGGGGCTCAAGAACTGGAGACAATACTCCAAGTGGGGTCTCACCAGAGTGGGAGGGGGAAGAATCACCTCTCTCGACCTGCTGCCCACACTTCTCTTGATGCAGCCCAGGATATGGTTGCTCTCTGGGCTGCGAGTGCACAGTGGCAGCTCATGTCGAGCTTCTCATCCACCAGCACCCCCAAGTGCCTCTCCCCAGGGCTGCTCTGAAGCCAGTCAGTGCCCAGCCTTAAACTGCTGCACAAAGAGGATACCCCAGCTAGACCTCGTAGTTAACCTCTGACATCAGAAAAGGCTGCAGAAGCCAGACAAACCCTCTTGCCAGACTAGCTCACTCACAACCCTGAGGGATGTCAAAGGGATAGGGCAAAGGTAGATGAGTAGATGTAACAGCATTTGCATGATCATAGTAAAATACATAACTGTATAAAAGAAGTGAAGAGAAATGCAGTTCAGCTGAAGGATAGATACAGCTTTCACATGGCAGTAAGTTCATTGCAGAACTGAAATTGGTTTATTTAAATTGGTGATGGGAGTTCTTTAGTACTCCATTTTCAGTTTGTCATCTGTTGGAGACAGTTCAGTCTACTTATCACTACATTAATCTCATACTAATGAGGTTAACATAATGAGTAACTCAGCATTTCATTATATTGCAAGCTCTGAATGCCCAAATTGAGTACATATTTGATTGAAACAGTAACTGGGGAAAGGTCATAGGGTAGAAACAAGATTCCATGTACATGTGCTGTTCCTATTTTCAGTCATAGGAAAAAAAAACCCCAAACCCCAAGACATAAATTAGTCAGTTTAAATAGATTTAATTTTAGTCTAACAAACAAAAAAGCCCTCAGACTGGCAGTGGCACAACTGTACTGAAGCAGATAATGTGTCTGCCTTGGTACATGATTATTTTTCTGACTTTAGATGGAAAGTAAGGCTTTTGGAACTGTATTGGAGAGTTGCTGAGACAACTGTACATCAGATCTCAAGATCCTACCAGCAACTTTCCTTCCTTAAGACTTTGCCTTCATCACTTGATGCCCTTGCACCCCGAGAAAGTACAAGTGGCCTTCCAGAGGAGCAAACTCCTGCTACAGAGGTGCCTGGGGTGCTTTGGACCCAACCCTGAATCAACCATTTACTGTCTGTAGTAGTGCTGTGTCCATCTGTGCAGTTTGAATGCAGATGTCTGACTCAAGTGTAGAGGTATGACACTTTTAGAGTAAAAACTAGAAATAGAAAATGGGGATATTATGTTTATGGTTGAGATTACCCTTTTGGGAGGCTTGAGCAACAAAAAAAAACTCTCTCTTGTCTGCGCTGATGTTGAAGGCTAAACTTTTGCTGAAACTGGCAATGCATTTCACCCTACTGAATGAAAGTTGTGTGACTGAAGGAAAAAACTGCTCACCTTGAAAACCTGATTATGCATCCTTTTTAACTATATAAAACAAGGTGTGTTCATTTGGTAAAATATTTCTTCTTGAGGCCCTATACACAAATAGCTGCTGGGATGAGGAATCAGTTGAGCTTAAAGCTGAAAATAAAAGCTTTTCACTTCTGTAAGTATGCCTCTTTTGGTAAAACAATGACAGATCACAGTAAATGACAACCTGGAAAAATTAAGACATACAAACATGAGAAATAAAAGCTTTTCTTGCATGAAATTTGATACTTAAAGATGCTTATCTCCATTGCTGTCTTGCAGTAAATCCTACATGGCTACAAGGATTTAGCTGTATAAAACTTATTGCAGAATTGATGTTTGTCTGACCAAATTTGTTTGGTAAGGCCATAATATTTCAGAATAGTTCTGTGTCCTTTAAGGAATGGATAGGAAGATATTTTGTATCATATCACAGCTGTAGTGACTGCCACTAAATTTTGTGCATTACCTGTACCTCATGGTGATACCACAGTGACATTCTTGCCAATAATACAGTATTTCTATGGTTAGTACTTTGTCATAGCCATCAAACACTGTTTCTGGATGGACTCTTCTGCACACCAAGCTGTTGAGGAGCTCAACATATAGATATGCAGTGTGTGCATGCAGCCCAGACAGCAACCAAGTGCTGGGCTGCAGCAAGAGCAGTGTGGGCAGCAGGGCAAGGGAGGGGATTCTGCCCCTTTGCTCTGCTCTCCTCAGACCCCATCTGCAGTCCTGTGTGCAGTCCTGGAGCCCCCAGCACAGGAAGGACATGGAAGTGTTGGAGTGGGTCCAGAGGAGGCCACGAAGATGCTCAGAGGGCTGCAGCAGCTCTGCTCTGAGGACAGGCTGAGAGAGTTGGGGCTCTGCAGCCTGGAGAAGAGAAGGCTTCCAGGAGACCTTGGAGTAGCCTTGCAGGATCTGAAGGGGGTTACAGGAAGGCTGGGGAGGGACTATTGACAAGGTCTTGTAATGCCAGGACAAGGGGCAATGGGTTTGAAGTGGCAGAGGGGAGATTGAAAGTGGATGTTAGGAGGAAGTTGTTTGCAGTGAGGGTGGTGAGA
>WBNM01032610.1:29776-45713 GCA_013399055.1 Ramphastos sulfuratus | reverse complement strand
TGTGGATGGGGATCACATTGGCCAGTTTCCAGTCATCCGGCACCTCTGCGGTGAGCCAGGACTGGTGGAAAATGATGGAGAGCGGCTTGGCCAGCTCATCTGCCAGCTCTCTCAGCACCCTAGGATGGATCCCATCCGGTCCCATGGAGGGGATCTATCTCCTGAGGATGATTAAGTTCCAATTAGGATGGACTTGTTATTGTACAGTATTGGGTTACATTTCATAAAACAGGCCACAATAATCACCTCATACTTTTACTTCCAAACTTGCTGTTGACAAGTCTGACTCTTCTCACTTACCCCCACGGAGTCCAAACTAATCATTACCTCCACAGTGCTCTTTTCCACACTGCTTGGAGTGCCACTTCATTGGCACTCACACCATTAAATCCCTTTTACATAAAGTTCAAGACTTGTTTTCTTGTTTTCGAGGCTTCTGCTAATTTTGTATATTTGCTCTCTTCAATTGCACTGCCCACTGTGATGAAGTATTTAATGACCTCTGCTTCTTTCTTGCTCATTTGGCCTACAACTCTTACACATTTTCCATGCAGAAAATAGTTTCTTTTTTGCAACTTGCTTGATGCTTTTACTGTGGTATAACAAGATAGCCATATATGATGATACGGCAAAATCAACTGTATCACAGCAAAAGCAGCATTTTAACTCTTTCCCGCACCACTGCCTTTTGTTGTTTTTCAGTTGTGGGGTTTTTTTGTTGTTTTTTGGTTTTTTTTAATGGTGTTGGTGGGGTTCTTTGTTTTGTTTGGGGTTTGTTTGGTTGGGTTTTGGGTTTTTTTTAGTTGGTTGGGTTTTTTTTAGCTGGTTGGGTTTTTTTAGCTGATGAGTAGAAAGTGAGAAAGCAATGCAGTGACAATTCAGTTGAATAGATGGGAATGTTCTCCTCTACTAGTCAGTCACACTTTTTTCCTGCTCTCCCTTTTCTTGTCTTGCACCAATATACTCAGTGTTTATTTAGATAAGCTTGTTGCTCAACTATCTTTAACGTCTAAGGTCCTTAGAAAAGCGAGAGTGTTTTAGTCTTATACTCTAAGTATGGGAAGACAATCCAGATGCAAGAAGTTAAATTAGGCTATAGTTTCACCATACAGCACTGACAAATTAGACCCACTTAGATGAATATAGTATCAGAAACAAATTTACAGCTCCCACAGTTTGGCCTCTCATAGACTGCATATGTGCCGATCTCCTCATTAATAATTTCTGTGAAGTAGTACATGGAAATGAATTGGACATTTCAGGAAGGATCGCATCATCTTCGAATTTTTCAGAACAGAAATTTCTGCTCGTAACTAAGTTATAGGTATTATAGGCATTATTTAATTAGTAGAACAAGTTCTATGACCAGTGTTGCTCTAAGGAAAAGGTTCATGAAAGAAGCCATACATGCAAATCATTTGTTTTGCAGATGTCCTTACAAAGCATTCTCAACTCATGGGCCAAGCAAGTGAACTATAGTATGAGAAGCTCATTGAGGTGGAGTGAACTTCCATACTAATAAAGAGACATCTTTATTTCATGTTGCCAGAGAAGATTTTAATATGGCAGCATGCATGACAGTATCTCCCACACCTTGTACTGGTCCTTTCACTCTTTAAAACTTTCTGTTAGCACCTGAAACTGAAACATCAGCTTCAGTCACATCTCTATCAACAGCTGATGTGAGGAGTGCTGAATTGGGAGTCAAGTGATGCTTCAGTAGCATTTTTGGCAAATTTCTTAAAAATGCAACAAGAAAATTCATCTATCTACCTAAAAATCTCAAATACCTTAGAGTGAGCATTTGACTATTGATTTTTCATGAGTATTTGATGTCACAAAGAAGTTGCCTGGAATAATAATTAAGCATGAGGAGTCAGCATATCCAGGATTATAAGCCTATTTCAATTACTTGATCACTGTGACCTTGTCTGTGGTAGGAAAATTAATAGTGATAATTCAGTATCAGTGCAAGCATTAGGTCAGACAAAGCTAAGGTAATATTGTCACTAAGAAGGCAAGCTTCTTCAAGGTACTTTAAACAAATCCCGTTCTTTCTGCCCTTACTATCTTTGCTCATTTTATGGAAAATTTTGCTGTGAACTTCTAATCCAGTCATTGCAGCTGCACAGCACTTTTGCACGTAAGCAGTAACAAAATACCAACACAATACTGCATGTATTTCTTTGGCTTGTAAAACAAGAAGCAAGGGACACAGGCCAGATGTCACCTTCACTCAAAGGTGCAGAGTAGCTGAAACCAAAGGCATAGAAAGCAGTCATATACTGCTGATATAAGCAGATACTGATCTCCACAGTAGGAAACAGGAAAGATTGTGTTGGGGAAGTGTGTTTTGGGCTCAGTGCTTGCTGAAGCTGCTTATGAGAAGCAGAGTGTTCATTTGCTTGGGGCTGTATTTGAAGCCAGTATTTGGCCTGCAGGCAGAGAAGGCTGCCTTTTGCTACATAAATATACTTTCTTAATAGAACATCATTTGTTTTTCTTATGTTGTTTATAGAGCTAAATGGGGCTGGGGATTACAACTGCTTTGGGGATCAAGTACCCAAAAGAGAGAATCAGCAGCAGAGCAGAGAACAGACCCTTGGAATCTAGCTTTTCTCCTCTGCTCTGCCAAATGCCACTCCCACCCACAGTCCTGAAAGGTAATAGGCAGAGTGTAGAGATGTCAGTAGGAATGTCTTAGCTTGCAAATCAAAGAATTTAAAATGAAATAAACATGTAATTAATTATCTTCATTACTGATTAAAAATAATGCAGAATACTGCATAGGAGCACTTCAGAGATGGAGATCAGCTGAACCTTAGAATATTCCCTTGGCATTGTCAAAATGGATGCCTAATTGATCACTCTATATGATGATCCTAGAATCATAGAATGGCCTAGGTTGGAAAGGACCTCAGAGATCACCTACTCCAACCCCCCTGCCACAGGGAGTTCAAGCCTCTCAAACAGACTTGGTTGCCCAAGGCCTCATCTAATCCAGCTATAAATGTCTCCAGGGAGGGTGCATCCACAACCACTCTGCACAATCCATTCCAGAGTCTCACCACCCTTGTACTGAAGAACTTGTTCTTAAGATCTAGTCTAACTGTACTCTCCCTCATATTAAAACCATGTCCTCTAGTACTGTCACTAGACACCTTTATGAAAAGTTTTTCCTCAGCTTTCCTTCAGGTATTGGAAGGCAACTATAAGTTCCCTGTGGACTCATCTCTTCTCCAGGCTGAACTCAGCCTATCCTCATAGTAGAGGTGCTCCAGCCCTTTGATCACTTCTGTGCTCTCTTCTGGACTCAGTCCAACAGTTCTCTGTTGTTCTTACAATGGGGACACCAAAACTGGACAGTCTTTGAGGCGAGGTCTCACAAGAGCAGAGTGAGTAAAGAGAAAGAATCGCCTCTCTTGACCTACTGGTTACACTCCTCTTGATGCAGCCTAGGATATGATTTGTCTTCTGGACTGCATGAGGGCATAAAACACCCAGTTAATTAATAACATATTTTACTCAATTACCTTTCCACAATATTGCTACAGATCATCAAATTAATAAAACTACAAATTACATATTTATTTTCAAGTTTTGTTTTGTGCAGTCCTGAATTTTGACAAGTCTCCAGCAAGCAAAGTTTAGCAGGTAGAATTTAGAGGGAATGGAGGGTAACTGTGGAAAATGTGTAAAATTTCAATACAAACCAAAGTTTTTAAGCTGATACTTACTCAACTGCATATACCTCAAAGGGCCTAGGAATTGAAATTCTTCAGAACAGAAGGAACTTTGACCTTCTGAATGCACTGCTTGTCTTTGATACACAAGAAAAGAATATTTTATATTCTTATGCACTCCCCACCCCCTCCTTTCTTTGTGTCAGAGTTAAGTAAAAAGTGGAAAAACAAAGAACAAAGTAAAAATACTACTTCAAACCAATTCAGAGAAACCTGGAAAGCTGTCAGAAATAACTGTCTAGGGGCTCAGAGAAGCACTGAAGTCAGGGGGAGAGGGAGATTGCAAGCAACCAACCTTCCTTTATTTCATGCAGTGCAGTGACCTTGTGAATGTTACAAAATCTTTTATGCACAGTCCCAAACAGACTTTTTGCCTCATGATTTTTTTCACCTGTGCACCGTTTAGTTTTAGAGGGGAGAGATTTGGGGTTTGATAAATGGAGATCTGAATTTAGCTTGCCATACACCAAAACCAATTAAATCAGGTTTAGTGGCCCAAGAGACATGTTTCACTTTCTGCTGAATAATCAGAAAGTATTAATAGTACCTTGAGTGAAAAAATATGGAAAAAATGTGCTCCGGGGAAAGAGGAAATTTTGAATTGATGGAAATTCAAATAAAGTGAGTGGTTTCGAGTGAAAACAAAACAAACAAAACACACCAAAACCCACACACCAGAAAAAAACCTGCATACAATAAAAAAAAAAAAAAAAAAAAAAGCAACAACAAAACTGAAATACCCTCAACCAAGTAAAACAAAGCAACCACAATGCAGTACCTGAATCTGCAAGCCTGTGTATAAGGGCCTTTATTCCAAAATAATACGTTATAAAAGAGAAAATAAATGCAACAATTAGAATTAGAATCTAAGATAAGACCACACATCTTGCAGATAGATGTGTAATGGAAGAGTAATTAGTGATTATGAGATGGTATTTTTTCAAAATTAATATTGTTTAGTAATTTTTATATTCAGGACTTTTGCCCTGGCCATTAAGTTTTTTATGATATTTATCAAGTTCTTCGCAACAGTCATGAAAAGCATTACACCAAGGAACAACTAGATCTAGAACAAATAACTATCAATAATACAACATTATTAAACCCAACTAACCTGGAAGAGAAGGTTCCTGTGGTCAATACATTGCTTGCCCACTAGATGGACTAGGGAAGCGCCTTTCAGCTTATGGCAGAAGGCAATTGGTGAATTACAAGAGGCTTTAAGTATTTACTCACAAAAACTATTTCTTAACTCATGAGGCTAGCTACAGACAGTACCCCAAACAGGAATTCCGTCGATGTCTTGTTGGCCAATGAGGCTTGTAATTCTTCCCAGGCTTTACAGGCTGCTGGGGAAAGAGGTAGATGATCTCTGACCTGGTCCTGATTCCTCTGGACAATCTGTGTCCCTCCAAGACTTCCCATCTTAGCAGGAGACTTTCAGGTGTAGGCAGAATGTCTTGGTAGATGTGCAGTCTTGGCACAGATGTCATGCTGGCTAAGAAGGCCTATCACATAGAGGCCATTATGCCTATTCCCTGGCAAACTTGAGCAAGGCAGTTTCCAGGTATACAAGCTCAAAGTATTAGGGCTTGTTATTCAGCAGAGCAAACTTGTAGCTCAGCACTGCATGGCAGAATGCAATAGGGCAGTGAGGCAGAACACTGCCAGAAGCAGAGGGCAATGGTGGCAGCAGCAAGCAAGCAAAGCACATTGTCCCTACCTGCTCATCTCTTTTATTAATGTAGTCCATGACCTAATGGGCCTTTGGACACAGAATAGCCAATCAGAATGGCAGTTAGCTGAGCTTAACCATATTAGGCGAAGCTATAGGCTTACTTTACCCAGATTTGGGGAAACGTAGGTGTCATGGTTTTTAAAGAGACAACACAATGAGACTCTCAAATGAACTGGAGAGACAACGACATTGTATTTGAAAAGAGAGATACAGAAAGAAATTACAAAGCAGATACAAAATCCATAGCGACTCCCTTGAGTTTTCCCCCAACCCAAAACTAAACCTATAATCCCCAGTGCTCCAATCCTCCCCCTTCAATGACTCTGCCATCCATAGGCCTAAACACAGCCTCTGGAGGCCCCTAAACAGGCCTACTCCTTTGTTCCAGTAAAACAGCTCCTGCCAGACACAGGGCTGGAGGGAGAAGAAAGCAAAGGGAGCTGGCAGAGGGAAATAGCAGAATTGTGGGATTGAATAACAATCTTCTAGTCCCTAGAGGATTTTTTAACCCTATAGTTGCCAACCTGGGAGAACAGGTCTTGCATGAGCCAGGCACAAGTCTTGTTTACATCCTGTGGTAAACAGGAGTAAGATAAGTCTTGGCAAGCTAAGATCCCTAGACTCAGTGGCTCCAGGTTCTTTGTCCTCTTTCCTACAGTTGCTTCTCCCCACAACAGAGAGAGGGAGAGAAGGGGAGCATGCCTAGGCAAGCCAGGACATGTTCAGGCCTATTTTGGCCTGTTTAAGCCTTCCATGACAAGATGTCATAGGGATCTTAAATGGTAAGCTTTATGAAGAAGAAACTATCTTTGCTTTAGTTCTTTCTATGTATATCAAACAGTAAGTCCCTAAATCCATGTGCTGAAGCTGCATAATTAATAATTAATGGAGAAATAAATTATTTCATAAAGCAACTTTTTTCAAGTCAGATATGCATAGAAATCTTGGAGTACAAGTTTATCCTTGTAACAGTATGTAGAAGCAATAACTTTTGATTATTCAAAGCAAAGTGTTACAAAAAAATACTGAGTGTGTTGTAAAAAATGCCAACAAGACCAGCTTTCTAAAGCACATCCTCTGACTATGTTGAGTGAAGAATTTTAAAGGAAAAGAAGTACTAGCAAGGGCTGTTTCACAAGGCCTCAGAAGTTTAATTGCACACCAAATAAGAAGATAGGAGAATAACGTTTCAAAAAGCAGACAACAGAAAGGAAAGATAAAATCCTTCTATTTACTAGTACTATGCAGGAAAGTGCAACATTTGTACTTCTCTACCCCAGAGCCTCTACTCACAACTATACCTTTTATGATGATAGGCATGTTTCAGTTGGTACAATCTGCTGGTTAACAGCTAGAAATCTACCTGTGGGACATCACACTGCAAAGAAAGATCCAGAGGCTTTCTGATTCATTTAGCCTAGGGACAGAATTAGACACTTCTAGGACCACTCACACATTATACCAAAGACCGCAAAAGATTTTCAGCTGAGCTATGGCTACTTCAAAACAGATCACAATTCTATGAAAAAAGCATATCTGGGAGAGCTCACTGGGGCTTGGTTATGCTCTGTTGCAGGACCAGTTTTCCCTGATACAACCAAAAGCTAATTGATACCTGCTGTCATTGTAGTCACAATGGCAGAAAGCTAATTGATATTTTCCCAATTTTCAACCAGGTTTTGCAGCCTCCACTGTACCTCATTTAAGCACTTCCTCACTGCTCAGCAAGAGTTTGGTACTCCTGTGTAAGCTTCACTGATAAAGCGTATGTTCACTACAAGTAGGCATATTCAGCCACTCATGGCACTCCTCCAAAGGATATACAAAGCACATGATTTTTGTGCATTTGAAACAGCAAAGGGAGAGTAAACTTTGTAGAGGAAGCTTGGTGTAAAAAGTCTGAAATTTGCAGCAAGCTTAAAAAAAGCAGCAAATGTAAAACATACCCTCGGCAGAGGAGCTTTATAGAAAATGCCAATACTTGAGACAGTGACAGAAAGACTCTATAAATTATTGATGTGTTGAAAACCCCATACCTTCTAAATAACACTGATGCAAGAAAAAAAAAAACCAAATTCCTCTGTTTAACACAGATTTTTAAGTATTTTCCTAAGTAGTTTAACTATTCCATCAATGTTGTTGGTTGTAATTTTTTTAACTCATTCTTTTTTTGTATTTTAAATCCACATAAGGAAATTAGCTACCATCTTCAACAGCTTATTTCATGCTACAGTCCTTCAGCAGAACCACTGTAAAAATCTACCCCATCAGAGAGCCTATGGTCATACTAAGTGCAGCAGGAAAAACTACAGCTTTCCTCCAAGTACCTCATATGATGAAAGAAAAGATGATCCGAACAATCTCCAAAATCAAACATTATTTATTCCAAATGCTAGCTCAAAGAAAGACAGTTTCTGCCTCTAGTGATGCACAGATCCAACTGCCGTCAACTCCAGGTCCCTTCTTTTGCTCTTCCTGTCCCTTCTCTGATACACCTTCTCCTCTCATTGGGATCTCATTCCTTGCTCTCTACTCACACTCTCCCAGAATGCTACTGTAAGTGTGCTCTTATCCTTCCTGTGAATATTTTGGGTGTCTCTGTTTTCTCCACAAATCAGGAATAACTTTGATTTCATGCCAGACTTCCAAGAAACAAGACAATGGATTCTTCAGAAAAAAAGCCTGCCTGATTTCATACACATTTTCCCAGATTATTCTAGCCACTGCTTTTGTATTTATTAGCATGCTAACATAACACACTTTCCACAACCAAAGCAAAAAGATAAAATGTTTCATATATGTTTTCTAATGAGATATTTCATTATCTTCAGAAATAAGGTCAGAAAACGAAAGAAGAAAAAGGGTCAAAATAATGAGTCAAAATAATTCATGTCAAGGCTTTCTGCTATTTTCATTGAATTCTGTCTCTTTTCCTGACTGACCTAGCTTCTTTCCTCTTTCAGCCTTTGTGTGATGAGAGAGGGCTTGTTAACACTCCCAGGAGCTGTTTAAACTACTATTATGGATAATTACTGTTGCAGGCTGTGAGGTTCATTTCAAGAAGGCTTGGGAGCATAATTGTTCCTACTCCATTTAGACTGGCTTGTCATTTCTACTACTCTCCTAGGTGCTTTATGACCATCCAACCTTACAGTAGCCAGAACAGGGATTTCTTTTTCATATGAACTCTTTCCATATAGAAATTGCAGCTATAATTGCACAGAACTATGGCAATATATTTTCAATCATTAAAAAAACAAAACAAAACACCAAAACAGTCAGAAATATTTCAGTTTTCAGTTTGAAACAGAATTTCAGAATTTACATGAATTGACACCAAAAAAAAAATCTCATTGACAATATCAATGTTTGGGTTTGTTTGGTTTTTTTTTTTTTACAAATGGAATAAAACACTTCTGTAGATACATTCTAATTTTATGCTCAAAGTAAAAAAAATAGAAGGGAAAAAATCTTTACAAATTGTATTTCATCTGTGACAAAAATGTTCATACCCATGAACTGCAAAGATAAACTATTTTTTCATACCCTTAATCATGACTAACATTTAGTGATACAACCATGTAAAGACATTTTGTCCAATTCCTGACACAGAACTTCTTCCATTAAGATTCATTAAAAAAAAAAAAATGCAAGCAGAATATCAGGAAAATTCTAGACAGAAGTCCAAGGTCCAGATTCCTATAAAGTTTCATGTTTATTATTGAGAAAAAAGGATAAAGAACATCTTCTCCTCATCTGATTTTTAAATAGTATTGCGTTACATTTGCCAATAACACAAATAACTATGCATTTTTTTTAAAGTGTCTCCTCATTTATAATTTTGCAATACTTCTTTATTGCTTGTTCATTGCTATTGTTTATATTTTTAACTGTAAAATATTCTACCCTTTTCCTGTTTTCTAGCTGCTTTGACAGGTAACATTTACAAGAATTATGTATGCACTTGGTAAGTATGAGGTTAAGCATTCTAATTTTCTGCTTGCATATAATACAGTTTGATTATTCCTAAATATCCCTGACATTTTAAAATAAGTATTTATTGCAAGCAGCAAAGAGGGTATACTCCAGATCTAACTTTAAATCCAAGCTCAAGCATTCATTCAATGTGTGACCTCAGGCAACAGACTTGACCTCCTTCTAGTTCAGTCAATTTAGCTGGTAAAGAGTAGGAAATTGTTGAAAACCAGATGCAGCATCTAAAAGCAGATCTTCCCCAGGTAAATAAATTACAAGAGAGCCATAGCAATGGAAGAATATAGTGTTTCTTATTGTTAGAGTCAGGAAGGCATATGGATGTAAATTGGAAATAAGCTAAGAGGTCTTATTAGCCTCAAGCTTTACTTTGATATTTGAAAAACAGTATTTTTAGTGCTGCACAGACACTAAGATTTTTTTGTTCCATAACTAGACTGCAAGGTTATACTATCTGTATTCAAATCACACAATCAAGGATGTTTGTTTCGGTTTGCCCAAATTACTGTTCACATCTATCTGAAGTACTAAAACCAATTCCCAATTACATATATAACAATGTGAGACAGTGTCCAAAATTCAGAGCTCTAAGGACTTTGGGAACTATTGTAAATCAAGGCCATGAATACTAGGAGAGTCTGGATCTTTCTCTCCTGTAAAATAGAAAATGCTTGCCACTTCCTAGCATCTCTTCAGCTTTCCCTGCATCCAACTCACATCAAGCCACTTTATGACTGTGGTTGCCACAGTTAGAAGCACAAAGTTAATGTAGGTTTCAAAATAGAAGCTGCATACCACGTTCTGTTCCACCAACATAAAATAGAAAAGGTTTATGTTTGGGTTGCTTCTCCTAGATCTAGAAGAATTGGCTGCTATTGCACATCCATGTCTCTATAAACCATCAACACACAGTCAACACTTGATCTGACCCTTAGACAAACACATCAAAAAATATTCATGGAGAAGACAAAATCCTGCAGCTTGTTTAGATCATTAATAAACATGTCAGAAGGAAAGAAGAATCTGGTTAGTTAAGTGTAGCTTTGGAAAAGTGTTGAAACCTACAGGAGAGTTTTCCACAATGTTCCATAGCTGACAGTGAAAAAAGTTCTCTCTACAGTAATAATGCATCAGGACATGGGAACTTCTTGACCTTTCTCTTGACAGCTGTTCACACCAGGCTTGTAACAAAGATCAAACCACATTTTCCACAAAACAAAAGAATTTATATCAACCAGCAACCTGGGTATCAAGAACTCAAAAACTAATTTCTAATCTTTACCATTGTAACAGTTTATAAGCATTATATATAATCTTACAAACATTTATGTATCCTTGGTTGATTTCTCTGACACGAAAAAAGTCCTGACATAAGCAATAAGTTAAAAGCACACAGGTAATAAATGTAACCTTTTTTATAGATTATTCTGATATAAAAAGACTTCATGAATAGATTTATTTATGCTTACTTAAAATACTCCTATTCATAACAGAACACTTAAATAAGACAAATAGAAGAACAGACTTTCAAAGTAAATAATCAGTACTTGGAAAATAAATTGTTACGAATCAATCACAGAATTTTAATTCTTGTACAGAAATTTAAGACAAAAACAAGCCACTCTCAATAGTTGTTACATGAAAATTGTGAGTTTGGTGGTTGATGTCTCTTCTGATTCTTAACCCTTCCACAATTCTGAAAAGGCTCTGGGCTACGCAAACCAGTGGCCATGCTATAGGAACGATGAGAACAAGCCTGAGCAGTAAAGTTCTGTTACTGCAGCTTGCTCCACTTCAATCTTTTGTCCAAAAACTCTTTTTTTAACTTTATGATCAAATATTTTGGAAATTGTGTTGGTTTTCAGTTGCAAGCATGTCTGTGCATATGTGCACATATGTATGCACATACATGCACAGACATGTATTTTAAGAGAGTAGAAAATACTGCAGTGAAGGTAATACTGACAAGAGATGTGAGTGCAATACTGATTCTGAAACAAACCTACAAAGAAATTCTCTGATTTAGAATACTACCTGCAAATGAAATTGCTACAGACTGCCTAGAAATCCAAATTCTCTATCAGGTGCTTTCTCTCTTGCCACTGTACGTATAAGGAAGAAACACAGAAGATACTGACTTCATTTGCAATTGCTGACACAAGGGTTATCATAACATATTTTTAATCAATGACGACAGGCGTTGAAAGGACTATTTAAAAAAAGTTTTAAAACTAAAAAGGTCACCCTTGTGTAGTGGGGGGGGGGGGAAAATGAGGGAGAAAAAAAACCTCAGAGTTTTCTTTTTATAAATAGATACAAAATGTTAGAACTGCTCCTCTTTTCCTGTAATCAAGATTGTTGATAATACAAACCATTATCTTTCCATATTAGATAATTTAGTACGGCCATTAAGTGTTTAGTTTTCCTCTTGAAGATCAATCCTAGTAGGGAAGGTCAATACAAGCTTTTACCATAACACTGGAACTAAATGACAAATTTAATTTAGGCTTGCATTGTCCCACTTCCTGGAAGTGCTTGATTTTCTGATCTCAATTAAGAAAAGACATCATGTCAAGGAAGTGTTTTTTACTATACACTTCCTTCCAGTAAGGTACCAGAAAACAATCTAGATGCCATGAGAATGAACTCTTGCAGCATTTCTGTGTAAGCATTAATCATTCTGAAACGCTATGTCAGGCATTCAGGCTCCCTAAACCCTACACAGAAATGGGAATCCTAAAATGGGATCTCAATATATAGCACAAAAAGCATGAACTCAAAAAAAATACCACGTTAAATCTCTGACCTCTCCTGGTTTGGTGCATAACTACTTCTTGCCTTACAAGATAGTTTCTCCCTCGACTTGTAGTGTTCCCAACCTAGTACTTGTTTCCTGAAATCTGGCTCCTGTGCTTGGTCATTCAGGGATTAAACAAAGGAATACCACTTTTTAGAAATAAAGGCAGCCTCTGCCATTTCTGTACTGAGATAAAATTTTCATTTTGGTCAAATCCCATATGACCCTTCCTCTCTGGCAGAGTGCTCTACCTGCAAGGTTGAGAACTGCTGAAACTATGGTTGGAACTATGAAGCCTCACCAAATCTTTGAGGTGAAAAAGCCTGCAGAAGTTTTATATAGATGTAACATATGAGACTGAGATTGCTTTTGTCTATTGTCAAGCATTAGGGCTGGGCCAGACACTAGACAAATGAACAATGCCTTTTATCAACCCATGTCCCTTCCCAGAAGCAGAAGAGAAAGGAAATAAGGGAGAGACACTTATGGAATGCAGAAAAATAGATACACCACTAAAATGTCTTTAATTAATTAAAAAAAAAAATTAAATATATATAAAACTAATGTTGAACCCAATCTACCTGATGACAATTACTTCACTGTCATCACTGATGCTGTGAGGAGACACTGGGGAAGCAGTAGATAGGAACTGAATTCAGGAATGCATGGTTGGGAATTGGAGGCAGAGCAGACAATTTTTCTTGGAGGACAGCCATAGAAGAAGAGAGCTTGACTCTCATGATTTCACACAACTTTATGCTGCATATGACAGGGATGGAATGGAATAGAATAGAATATCTTTATCAGTTTAGGGTCACCTGTCCTGTCCACTCCTCTTCACCTTTGACTTTGAAGCACACTAACATGATACACAAGATTTAGCAGTTACCTCAGTTTCTGTAGAAAAAAAAAGTTTAAGTAAGAATCTTTCTGCACACCAATACATGGTAATAACTACAACCATCAAGCATTATCATTTCTAGAAGCAGACACTGTCTACAAAAACATGTTAACTTCAGAAGGTGCAGTTACTTAGAAGAGACTGATTTGAGAGGTAAAATCACTCAACAGTAGTTTTGCTCTAAGTCAAACCAGGACATCTGTCAAGACATCAAATGAGTTATTGAAATGACAGTATGTTAATTAATTTTTCATTAACTCTTTTTTTCCTTAATTTTGCAGCTATATTGTCATGCATATGCCTGTTCATGGATTTAATAAACCAAAAAGCACAATAACAAGATGACCATGTAACAGAGGGGATCAAGAACAAGCAGCCAACATTTGACAATAAGCATAAGTAATAGAAGCTTTGATTCACATTAAAATTTTCCATTGTTTTTGAGATATTCCAAGAAAGGGAAAATGTATGCTAAAACATTCTCACAAATAAAAGAGAACTTATCACTGAAGGTCCTGTTCACATTTTTGCTTTCAGGGTTAAGGAGTAAGCCTGGGTTTAGCGTTTCTAGGATTACACTTTTGGATTTACTTATCTACGTTTCACCACTTCTTCCTAAATAATCCCTCTTTTTCTCTTTACCTGGCACTCAAAAAAAAAAATAATAGACATGATTTCCATTCTTTGTCTTTTCCCTGATGCCTTCAAATCAATCATGAGGGAATCTAGTTCAAAAAGAAGCCACAAGCTGAAGTCTCCCCAGGGTTTTACTGCCAAAGACATTTGAAAAGATGTCATTAAGAATTCCAATTTGTCACTGAAGCGTAATGATTGCAGGTACTTTTAAGTCCTGCAAGGTCTTTGAAATACCTTTGCAATTCAGTGAATGTCACGAGACATACTGCTTCTGCAGGATTCTCTGAGAGAAAGATCTGAAATTTGTGTTTAGAAAAAGTCAGAATGTGACAGCAGGGTCCCATAAGCAAATACATAGTAATGATGTACATGCAACAATCTCAGGCCTTTGTGGGAAAAAACTAACAGGTCAACACTGAGATGCAGGATCACAGGGGATAAAGTCTCAAGTTGTGCTGGGGGAGGTATAAGCTGGATATTAGGAGCAAGTTCTTCACAGAGAGAGTGATTTGCCATTGGAATGGGCTGCCCAGGAAGGTGGTGGAGTCGTTGTCCCTGGAGGTGTTCAAGCAAAGACTGGATGAAGCACTTGGTGCCATGGTCTAGTTGATTGGATAGGGCTGGGTGATAGGGTGGACTGGATGATCTTGGAGGTCTCTTCCAACCTGGTTGATTCTATGATTCTGTCATGTTTGGAATGCCAAGGGCACTGTGTTTAGTTTAGGCCATATGCAGGTTATAGAAAGCTGTATTCAAAACAGATTTTACAAAAGACATTTGAACAGAGGGACAGACAAACGAAAATGGAAATAGAGAAAAGCAACAGAAGTCTTAATCAAATGCTAACTGGCCAACAGTGGTAGTGAGAACAACCACAGTAAGTTAAGAATGTTTATTGTTCCAGAAAATTATGTCAAATAATATTCAAGGAACGAGTTAAGATGAGAGACAATAACTGACCATTTCAAGTGACCTCCAATTTGTTTCAATTATATTCTAAGGTCAACAAACCACTAACTGAACTACATGAAATGACATTGCCTTAACGCTCAGTTAACAACTTGCATCAACGACCATAAAATCACTCTCTTTGTACCAGATAATTAGTAACAACTGTGAGATCTGTAACAATCTGCACAATAAGGTTGGCTTAAAATTATTTCTTATTAAGTAATGTGGATAAAATCATACAGCAAGTCATTCTGCAAGTGAATAGATGAACTCACTAAACAATTTTATGTAATATAACTAGTTGACTGACAAAACACACAGTTGTCCACAAAAATATCCACTAATATTATCTAGAATATCCTGCATTTCTGCAACATGTGAAGATCTGGTCCTGAAGAAGATCCAGGTGACACATTTGCATACTCAAGCAGTCTTTCAGGTCTCAGTCTTTCAGGTCTGTGGATGGAAGGGCTTGGAAATCATTCGAATAAGGTGTAGAATACTATGAAAAGTCCAAATTTCCAATGTACAGAAAGTGGCATTTGACCATGAAAACCAGCCAGACAGTAACTCAGACTTGCTGAGACCTGTATGTCATGGCATTCACTGATAAGTAAATCTTTTGCCCCTCTCAAGTTTATTTAAGAAACAATTCTGGATAAATATTTGTAAATAAAGTAAAGCATCAAGGATTGCTTATTGACAGAAATAGTCAAGTTCCATGCTTTAACAGTTTAGCAGTACCTCACGTAAACATAAAACATACATGAACCTGGAAGAATAAGCACCCGTCCATTTTCCTCTGAATTTTTCCTTCCTTGAGCACAGGTACTTTTTAAAAATTCTTAGTGAAGATGCCAAGGAAAGGAATGAATGAATTATGACCAAGAAAGCGTAGGTCTTAAGAAACAGTAAATGAATGACTGCCGAAAGACCATAGGTCTAGAGAAACAAGGAGATAAGAAAGGCCCCCAAAGAGGATGAATGTCCATCTTGCTAAACAGACTGTATAAATTTGGGGTTAGCGGTCATAGATTAACTATAGATGAACTTTGTGCAAATCATGCTCATTATAATATGATTCCCATCTAACTGACGGGAAGCGTTTAAGGATGTTGCCAGGTCTTGTAGGAAAAAAAAAAAAAAAAAGGGAGGGAAAAACCCCAATTCAAGCTTAA